>JASKGM010006965.1:0-10495 GCA_034509205.1 Ceratonia siliqua
ATATAGAAGATTATCTCATAAAAGTACATAATTAATGATTTAGGAAAATGTTATGAAAAAAATCGTGTGTAATTAATAAATATAAATGGGAATGAGAATTCTTAGAGAAACTCATGCATGAAATTGAAACAAATAAACCAATAAAAGAAAGAATTTTAAATTTACACACTAAATAATTTTAAAATACTTTTTTCAAATCAAAATGAGACTTAGAGAAATACTGCCAAGTGTCAAAAAGATAACAAAGTCAAACTCACTCACTGAAAAACATATGAAGTAACATATAATGAAAAAAAATTAGAATTAAAAAAATTAGAATTTGAATGAACTCTGATTCAAATTGATTGATTCATACAATATTTTTTGGTTAATATAATATCTCTAATTTATTTTATTTTCTCGTTAATATAATACCTATGAAGAGACAGCCACATGGGCAATTTTGATAGCACATAAACGGAGTGATTTTTTTTTAAAAAAAAATTTACCTTTCGAATTGCACGTTGAAATAAAAGATTAAGAATTAATTTTTTGGTTAGCAGAAAAGGAAGAGAAAAAGATAATCCCAAAGAAAAATATATTATTTGGTTTAGGCCTTTGTTTTCAAATGGGATTAGGTGGGGAAAGCTGAAACTTCAAAGGATGACCTGGTTCATTGCGTTCAATTAATCAGCGGCGGTCAAAACAATTTTAGAAGTTTCGAAATGAATAAAACAAAAGCAAAATTAGAGAGAACGTAGCAAGCAGGCTAAGCCTTTGCATTTGATTTGAATGGGGAAGGAGAAATTATCAATTAATTTTTAGTTGACTAAGTAAAAATTAATGACATAAACATTAATTAATTTTTTTGATAGGTTATATTTATGATATGGGTTTAATTATGCATTTCATCTTGGTATTTTGATTAAACTTTTATTTTGGTTCTTAAAAATTTTTTACCAAATTTTTATAATAAAAAAATTACACCAATCTCTCTTATATTTTTTTTTACATTATATTCATTTTTTTATTTTAAAAACTTACACAAATTTTTTTTATACTTTAAAAATAAATTAAATCTAATAGCTAAAAAATGAGAGTAAAATACTATAAATACCCCAACAAAACATGTAACAAGTGGTAGCATTTCCTTTTTATATTTTCTATTAACAAAAGTCTTATACAGATATAAAATATTAATTATTAAAAATAATTATAAATTTAATTTAATAAATAAACTTTTCTTTTACACTATTAACCATAATGCTTAATTCATTCTTAAGTTTAATGAGACTTTATATATTATTATCTATATAAGACTTTTTAAACAAAGATTGTAAAGACTATAAGGAGTTCAAAGCTAATAGTATTCCTTAATCAAATACGATATATGTTATTTTTTTAGGTTCTTTATCCAATAACATTTTTTTAGGTGTTTTGTAGAAAAATATATTTGTAGTTATTAAACTTTTATTTGAATTTTAACAAACAACTTATAAATTTTGAATAAATAAGAGAAGAAAATAATAGAAAACAACTATATTATTTTAGCAAATGTAATAAGAGAAATATAAGGAAAAAAAAGAACAAATCAATTAAGCCTCTAGTTATAAATAACTAAAAATTGTTATATTTAAAAATAAAATAAAATATGTAACAGTACATAGATAACATAAATAAAAAAATTACCACTTATTATATGTTTTTTGGGGACATTTAAGAAATTCTACTGCGAATTATTTACCCTTGACCATAATTTGACATATTTTTTAATGGCATTTTTTGTCTTTATTAGCTATTGAGTTTAGTAGTATGTTATTTTTAAAGTGTACGGGAGGTTTTATGATTTGTTGCAGATTTTTTTTTAGTATTTAGGGTATTTTATTTTCGTTTTTAGCAATTAGATTTAGTATTAGTTTATTTTTAAAGCATGAGTGAGAGTAGTGTAAAATTTTAAAATAAAATGAAGGTGAATGTAATACAAAAGAAGTTGGTGTAATTTTCTCCTGTATAATTATAGACTTTTATAATTGGGTCTTAGTTGTCTATCTCCATTATAATATTGAAAATTTGCTTATTAAGATTTCTATATCCATTATAATTATACTCACGTAATTTTTAATTTAGTTTTTATATTTTTATTTATTTTTAATTTAATTATTGTATAAATCTTAAATCTTAAATCCTAAACTTAAATTTTAAATACTAAACATTAAATCTTAAATTTTAAATTCTACTCTTAATTTCTAATGAATATGAACAACAATGATTAAATAAAAAAATTTATAAATTATAAGGAGTTTATTATAAAAAAATTATAGGAAATAAATTAAAAACTCAATTATACTGTAGAGACCATATCTATAATTTATTTATTTAAAATTAGTAACTAAATCTATACAATTTTTTATTTTATTGGATAGATAGGTTGACTTTAGCCTCCTCTGTTCTCTTGGGGTCAAAATGGTAAGGCAAACAAGAAATAAAATGGGGAACTATATATTTTTTTTTATTTTTTTATTTTTTTAAATTGACTCAATATGTATCAAACTCATATTTTACAAATTAAGTGAGGTTTTAATTTTTGGTGGGCTATTGGCATTCTAAAATATGTATCATACTCCTCTCTCACTATTTATAATTGCATTTTCCTAAAACACCCTTAACTAAGTTATTTTTTAATTATATAAGTTCTATAATCTATTCAAACTCCTAATTAATACTAACATCTTTACATTTTTAATTATTCTCCAATTATAATTTTAACTTGAAAGTTTTAATTTTTTTTAATTTATCTATTTTTTTAATTTTCTATTAAAATGTTTATTATAAATAAATAACTTTTTTGAATGTAAATTACTATGCAATAAATAAACATGAAAATAAATAGTCTTAGGTAATTTAAAAATATCTCAGTAGTTATCAGTATAATTAAATAGTTTATTATATGATAAAATTTTAATTTATTTGAAATAAGGAAAGTATGCAAATGTGTATTTAATAATATTTTTTTTCATAACCAAGCAAATTCCATCATTGTTTTGGAGCAAGAACGCTCCAAGATCTAGAACGTGACCCGCTCATGTCCAAAGATAAAGGCATTTCAGGAAGATGCCCTTTGTTCAAATGAAATTCGAGAGAGGTGTGCAAATGCCAAAAGATATGTTAGAATTCAATGAAAGAGATATGATAGAAATCAACACCAAAGTAATCAACATGATTTATTGTAATGTTAATGCTGAATAATATATGTAAGGATCAAAATATCGTTTCGTTTTGTCGAAAAGCACAAAATTTGTCGATTTCTGGTGCAACCGAAACGAAATAGGAAGCAAGCAACGAAATTCCACCATTTCGGTAGAAACTTGGCAAAATCGGTGTGTTTCGACCAAAAATCTAATATTTCATCATGTTTCGAAGGAACCAAATGAAACAGTGATATTTGAAGACTTGAAAATTGGCCATGAGAATGAAGCTACAAGGAGGCAGGAGCAACACAGAGGATTGAAAGGTGAAACAAACCTGGATGATTGACCATAGAAAACAGTTACTGGAAAGTTTGTCTGGTTTTTGTGGCTAAGCATGGAAAGAAGGGTGCGATTATAGGGGCAGGAACCAATGGCCTTGTTGCCTGCAAATACCTTCTAGAGAAGGGTTTTCACCCAATCGTCTTTGAACCGTGAAAGAGAGCAAAACGGAGGATTGAAGGGTGAACCGGTGAAGAAAGTTGTTGTCTAGGAGGAGGATTCTAGAGTTTTGGAATTATGTAACTCTGTATTCAATTCCAATTAATATATATGCTTAATATAATATATTTGTTTTTAAATATATGTTTATATAGAATATATTTATTTTAAATTTTGTTTATTTCTACATTTATATTAAATAAAAAATATATATAATAATTAATTTTATTTATTTATTAATTTTATATTTTTATAAGATTGTTATTATCAATAATTTGTATACATTTATTTAAATATATAATATAATTTTAATATTATATTATCATACTAAATTTTCGTATAAAAATAATTTTTTTATTTAATATCATATTATCTATTTATCTTCTTTTATTATATTAAAACTTACATACTCTTTTATTATTATTAATTAGTATATATATATATATATATATATATAAATATTTTGTTTATATATATATATATATATATATTAATATTCTTTAATATTATATATATATTACTATATATTTATATATATATATAATATATATAATTATATTATTTTAATTATATAATATATATAATTATATTATTTTAATTATATAATTTATTTAATTTGTTTTATATTAATTTTTTTATATTATTTATGATCATTAAATTTGTGTAAACAAATAATTTTCTCTCAATATCTTATTCTATATTTTATATATTTACATAAATAAAAAAGTATTATATTCATAATATTAATTTAAGACTAAATATAATATATAATTTGCATTAAGTTTTATCTATATTACATGTTATAAAATTTATGCACATTAATTATATTAATTTTATTTGAATGAAAATATAATTATTCAACACTATATTATCTAATTATATATATGTCTATACTATCATTATCATATTAGAATTTTTTAAAATTAAAAAAAAATTATTATTTAAACATATTCGAAATGTTTCTTTAAAAATCTTATATTTTTACGAAGTTTCATGAAAATTTTGAAACGTTTCCATTTTCAAAATAACCAAAACAGTACTTCGAAACGAAATTTAATACCTTGAATATAGGAAGATATCAAGATGTAACTCTGCTAAGAAGTGTGGGACAAACTCCAAATTACCTATGAAGGAACTGATCAGGAAGTAAGACTGTAAGAGAATACATAATTAATATGCTAATCCATGATTATGAATTGTTTAATATGCAAGATGATGAGACTCTATTGAAGATGTATTCAAAAGATTATATAGCATCATAAACAATCTTGATACTTTGGGCAAAACATACACAAACAAAGAATTGGTTAGAAAAATACTCCAAGTACTTACCAAACATTGGCAAACCAAAATAGCAATCATATATACAAGAAGGAAAGAACTTTAACACCATTACTTATGATGAGATTCGAGACAACCTTATTGTATATGAAAATAACTTCATGAAAGAAGAAGTTGAGTATATTAAGAAATCGAAAGGAATTGCTCTTAAGACTACTTAGATCGAGGATGATGATTAAGATAAGTTTGTGGTAGACTTCAACAACGACGCAAACATGGCTCTGCTTAGCAAAAGAAAGCACAAATTATATAGTAGAAGAGCTCAAGGTCATTGAAGAACACCAAAAGGAGAAAGCACAAGAAAAGAATTTGTAAAAGGTCAAGTTAATTGTTATGAGTACAAGAAATTAACCAGGTCATATAAGATTGTCTTCTCCTAAAAAACTAGCTATTTAAATGGAACAAAGAAAAATAATGCTATGGCAACCACCTAGAGTGAAGATGATGCTTCAAATACTTGTGAAAGTGAACCTGAGGATGATGATCAATTGATAAACCCTCGTTTTATGGCAAACGATCAATCAAAAGATGAGGTAAAAAGTCTTGATACACCTTTTACCTTTGAAGAATTGCAAGATGATGTGATAAACTTTTGGATGAATTTAAAAAAATTCTTCTTAAATATTCTTTCCTTAAAAAAGGTCATTGCAAAGTTTTACAAGAATTTGGTATTTTGAAAAACCAAAATGATCTTTTAGAAAAGGAGTTTGATACTTTTAAAAATGATTCCAGTATGAGAAACGAAATGGTATGATATAGGTTCCAAAGGGTTCATCAATCCCCAAAGGAATAGGACTAATTAAAGAGGACCAAAAATAATTTGGGTACCTAAAATAAGATGAAATTAGATACACATAAAATTATTGCTTCACTGTAAAAAAATTGTATATACACATAAAATTAGATACACTATGATAAATAAAAATAGTTATATAAGTGGAATTTTTTTTAGTGGACTTGCCATATGAGAAAAGCATTCTATAAAATATAAACCAAAAAATTTTGAGATATTCTTTTATTTATATATATTTATTTATTGTAACATGCCATCTATTATCACATGGAATAAATATAAGTTACGTGTGTATTTTTAATATGATGGTTGGAGTCCCATCTAAGTTTCAAAATGCACTATTAATCTCATCTCATTTAAAATATATACATAATTTATATTTATTGGGTATTACATAAATAACTGTGTAAAAATTTTTGGAAAATTTTATAAAATAAATTTTAATAAAATATAAATTCTTTATATTAAAAATTTAAAAGATAAAAATAATTTGATAACATTTTGTAAATTTACACGAATCAACATCTTTAATTTGTTTATTAGCCATTAGCAGCATACATTTTATTCTCTATATAATAATTTATAAGTTTAGAAGAATTAATTTTTGAAAAAATTATTTATAAGTGCTTAATGGGGCACTCAATTCTTAAATAGTGCCTCCTAGGCACCAAATTCCTATTTGGTGCCATTTATTATTATTTTTTCACCTTTTATAAAAATGGTTACTCAATTATAAAAAATAGTTATTTAATTATAAAAATTATTTAATTATAAAAAATAATTATTATATTATGATTATAATATAATAATCACTTTAATGATTTTTTTATAAAAGATAAAAAATAGATGAACAATAAACAACACAAAATAAGAATTTGGTGTGCATGAGGCGATATGTAAGAATTAGGTATTTTATTGGACACTTATAAATATTTTTTTCCAATTTGTTTTATTTTCTCGTTAATAATTATTAACAAATGTTTTACTCCAAGCGCAGCCGATTACCTATGAACAGATAGCCACATTGGCAATTTTGATAATACATAAATGGATTGTTTTAACCAAAAAATAAAGAGAAAAATATATTATTTGGTTAGGCCTTTCAAATGGGATTGGGTTGGGAAAGTTACAAAGGATGACTGATTCCGTGCGTTTGTTTAATGCCGTGGCGGCGAAAAGGTCAAACTTAGAAGTTTCGAAATGAAAAAAAAAAATTAGAGAGAACGTTGCGAGTAGGCGAAGCCTTTGCATTTGATTTGGACGGCTGAGGAGAAATTATTGTATAAATTTAGTCAATTAATTTTTCGTTGACTATAATTAATTTTTGATAGGTTATATTTATGATATGGGTTTAATTATAGATTTGATTTTTGTAATTTGATTAAAACTTTAATTTAGTTCTTATAAATTTTTTTATCAAATACTTATAATAAAAAAATTACACCAATTTCTCTTACATTTATTTTACATTACACTCACTTATTTTCTATTTTAAAATTTATACAAATATTTTTTATACTTTAAAAATAAATTAAAATAACTAAAAAAATAAGAGTAAAGTACCATTACCCATTTAGAAGAATTAAACCCAACACACCCATTTGACCACACCCATCCATTTTGTATTTATATGGTGCTCTCATAAAATTTACCCAGTAAATTTAACTCTTAGGACCTTGTATTTAGCATTATTAATTCAGGCTAACCTGACCCAACCTTTCTCAAGCATCTAGTTAAAATATTTAGGCTTGGGTTGGCCCTTTTTTATTGGGCCTATATCTAAATGTCTTAACCTAACCCTATAAGGCTTAAGGGCTTAAACAAGGCTTTAAGGTCTAAACGAAACTTAAAACATGCTAAATAAGA
This sequence comes from Ceratonia siliqua, assembly GCA_034509205.1. Lineage (NCBI taxonomy): Eukaryota > Viridiplantae > Streptophyta > Magnoliopsida > Fabales > Fabaceae > Ceratonia > Ceratonia siliqua. The sequence continues at coordinate 7,666 of JASKGM010006965.1, forward strand.
AAATTAACAAAAATTAATAAAAAATACAAAAATTAATAATAAAAGTCAATAAAAACATATTTTAAATTATTCAAAACAAGTATATATCAACAAAAATAAATTATTCATAATAAACAATATGTATAACTTAAAAAACAATAAGATCATAAAATTATCCTAATTCAATATTATAAATTAAAACATATATCAATCAATTAAAAATTATCTTCAACAATTATATTTGAATCTTCCTTAGATGAAGCTCCACTCATTTGGTCATTTAGATCATCATTATCTTCTTCATCTATCATCCAAAAAGAAAATAAATATTAGCAAAACATAAGAATTTAAAAGAAATAACTAAAACAAACAAACATACATACAAATAAATCAAAAAATATTATTATTTGAAGGAAATCCTAATAATCAATTGCAAGTATAAATAACAGCCTCAACATTTTGAGGAAAAAGACAATTGCTATACTTGTTAAGAATATGATATCCTATACTAAAAGCAAATTCAGAGGATAATTGAAATGTTTAAAATGTCACAAGCCATCATTGAAAGATAAGGAAATATATATCTATGATCTTTTCAATATTGTAATACATTTATATGCTATCTAGGACAAAACAATTAGGGCAAAAAAAAAATTAGCTAAAAAAAATTTTTAGGCTTAATCGGCCTTCCTCGGGCTTTTATCTAATAGACTCGCTTAAATTTGAATATTATAAATCAATGCCCTAACCTACCTTAGGTTCTTAAAAAATAGGTCGATCCGTCGAACAGGTTCAAAATTGATAGTGCTACTTGCGTCAAGTCCAGTCTTCATTTGAAGTTCAAAAGTCACAATCAAGCTAAAAACTAGAAGTGGCATTTGAATTTAAAATTTAAAATTTTATTATTTATTTATTTATTTGTATAACCCACACTAATATAAAATTATCATAATTAATGTCAGTGTTGACATTCATCAAACATTTCAATATCTTAGACTACTTCAAAATTATCATAATTAATGTCATTGTTGACATTCATCAAACATTTCAATATCTTCAACTACTTCTTTTAACTCTTTTAATTTGCATATGTTTTCCTCCTTTCTTATTTTGTTAACTGCATGAGAACTTGTTGGGCATAGCTTTGGCCAAGTTGTATAGTAATTAGTTGCTTTGGTGTCACGACCCAATCCTGGGCACGTGACCGGCGTAAGAAACCATCATTATGATGGCATTCTACAAGCCTTGAGATGTACACATGCTTTAATAGCAGGAATACAACACTAATGCAAGACCCCAAACCATGCACGGTCTAATCCAACTGTCCCAAACCTTAGCTGTTGCTCCACACGTCTTCCAGGAAAAACCTATAGTACACGGGAGAAAAATAAGAGAGGGGTGAGTCATAGACTCAGTGAGATAGAAACCTCTACCCGAGGGTACAAGTTTGCAAATATTTATGTTCACTGAATCATATGGGCTAAAGTTCAATGTGCAACGAGTTGTCATGCTAGCTTAATAGAAAGACTCTATATGTAGTTATATTGTTGCTGTCGAAGCTTTTGGTTGAAATCCTAGTAAAACAATCAACTTAGTGGTATATGTTATGGATTATGAATGAGTGATTTTGTTTTAGTCCTGTATTTGGAAATATGTTACGAAGTCATTATTGTCCAATTAAAGAACTCTGAAGCATAAACTATGTTATGTTATGCTTACTGATTCATTAATGAAAATAAGATTAAAATTTATATTTTGCAAAAAAAAATGAAAATGATATATGTAACTTTTGACCAATGGGTGAGGGGGTGCAATAGTATAATTTGGGTGAAGTCTGTTTCTTTTTATGCTTGAACCCTAGGGATTTGTATTGGTACTACTAGGTATTGATCATAAGTATAGCAGGACACATATTATTTATCAAGTAAATGTGAACAAGTACCAAACTGAAATGGGCAAGCAGTATATTAAGGTCAGTATCAATTACCAAAGTGTTATTTTGCTTGAAGAGTTGAGTTTATCAAAGTGGTATGCTTTACCTACTGAGATAATAGGTTCATAGGCTTTTAACTTGTACTACTTTGAGAACTATTTATTAAAAGTGGATTAAAAATTGGTGGATTTGACATTAAAGGTAAGGTGGGGTATTGGAGGTAGTGGATAAGTCCATTTGAAACTAAGATTTCACGGGAGGCTATCAATCTCATACTAATTAGTCTGAGGAGAAACAACTGTTCAAAGTGTTGTATATCCTACCATTATGAAGCCTCTTAGAATATTTATTGAAGTGCTGCAATTGGTCAAGATTTTCTATCATATACAAGTTTCTTACATTACTTGTATTATTGTGAAATATCAGAAGAAATGAGTGTGGATCAGAATTATGAGTATGAGCTTGTAGTGGGAAATAGTTAGTTGTAAATTAGATTAAATAGAATTGAATTAATTTTAAGTTCTAAATCACAAAGAAGTCTTGTGCAGGCCTAGGAATTGCTTGATTCCCACTGGAAGGAACAACCTGGTAAAGTTGGATGTTTAAAGAAAGTAAGAGTATGTTTTTAGTTATACAAAGAAGATATATTGGGTGGTTTTAGTATGATCCTACTAGTGCAATGTTATATGTTATATGGTTATACCTTGTCTATAAGATAGCAGCATACTTTATATGGAAATAAATTAAACCACCTCTGATTTACTTAAAAAGAACAAGATTAGATGAGTGTAAATGAGTCACCCATGTCTGGTTTGTAGCTGAAGTAGGTAGCAAGTAATTATTACTTTTGTGTGCATAACTTACAATTACATGTGGCTTTTGATGTGGGAAACGGACAACCATATTATAAGAGAAAAT
>JASKGM010006967.1:0-10493 GCA_034509205.1 Ceratonia siliqua
GAGCGGGAACTGAACACCTGCGAGCCTCAGCCCACAGACGACAAGAGAAGAATTCCAAAACTTCTTAATATTCTGTTCATGAAATCGATATGTAAGAATTCCTATTACTATATTTGTAAGAACTAAGAAGTAAGAATTGTTACGTAACAAATACTGGTCTTTATACTTTAAAAGAATTTCAAAAAAAAAATAAAGGTTAATTATTTTTAAGTACATTTTGGAAGACAAATTAATCCAAACATAATAAGATTAATTAAATTCAAATGCAAAATTTAAGTTGCATTTTTTGTCTCGAAATTTTGGAAAATATTTTATCTCATTTTATTTTATTAAATTAATTAATTAAAACATCTTATGAGGGATAAATGACATGAACTGCTTTAATTTTTTAACTCAAGAATGAAAATAACATTTGACAGCTATTTTGTTATGGAAATCTCTACCTCTTATAAAGTTGATTTTCCAATCCTTGAATTGAATTTTTGTATTTGAGATCTGTATCAAGCTACACAAATTTCTAAAACAAAACTCAATTTTAGAGTTAAATAACTTGACCTCTCAATAGGGAAGCCTTCTTTACCAACATATGCTTACATATGATATATTAGCTGCAGCATCAATTTTTAATTTTTTATACATGCACGGATTAAAATTCTTTGATGTGATGGATAAAGCTCTTTGCTGTGTTACTCTGGAAATAGTCATGCTTTCGGAGTAATTTTTAATTTTTTATATTTTTTAACAAATAATTTAAAAGTATAAAATAAATAAAAAAATTTATAATACAAGTATTAAACAAAATAAAAAGTTACTTCAAGAGTAGCAAACCTTTTTCATAGCTTCTTTCAAGCTATCAACCATATTAGGTTTACTATTTCATTTTGGAATGGTTACCACCTGTGGTTAGAAAAATTACTAGCATGATTAACATTAGCGTGGTCAATTTAGAAACCGATTGACATTTTTATAAGGCTCAAGGATAACTAAGGCTTTGATTTACATGGTTTGAATTTAAGCAGATTATTTTAGGCCCAACGCTTTAGGGCCAAGCCTATTGGGGCTTAGCCATCCTCGGGTTGGGCTCTGTCCTCTAGCCCAAATTTGTCTCTTTTTAATAATTTTGTTCAATTTTTTTTATCCTAAATAGCATATGAATGTGTTACAATATTAGAAATATAATTCTTTTTGAATTATAGATAAAGGTGATGATAATCTAAAAGATCAAATAGGTGTAACATCTAAAATATATTTAAATATCATTGTTGAAGATGATGCTTAATAGATGTTTTAATTTATAATGTTGAATTGAGATAATTTTATGATATTATTATTATTATTTAATTTTTACTTATTATTTATTATGGATAATTTGTTTTTATTGATATATATTTGTTTTCAATAATTTAAAATATATTTTTGTTAACTTTTGTTATTAATTTTTGTGCATTTATCATTTTTTGTTAATTCTCATAGTTAGACTTGCTTAAGCCCTAAAACCTTGTAGAGTTGGGTTAGGGCCTTTAAATAGAAGCCCAATAAAAAAAAAGGGACAAGCCCTAACTAGACTCTTTTTTTTGTGACTCGACAGGGGTCAGGCCGGGCCAGATCGTTTTGACAATGTTAATCAACATGATTAGAAAAAAAATTTATTTGATCTACTTAAAGAGGACCGAGGAAAGTATATGAAGAGTTATTAACTAATTTAAAAATTTTAGCCTATAACTTTTTTTTTTGGGTAAATTAATGTAACCTCCATGAGATTTGACCATATATCACTTGACACTTGTCTTGTTTCTAAAATGACACTTTTATCATTTATGAATGTTTAAAAATATTAATTTACTCTTAATATTAATATGATAAATAAATGAGAAATAATATAAATTAGTCTTTTCACAACTTCATAAATGAGGTAAGTGTCATTTAAAAAAGGGTTAATATATGTTTTGATCTCTTTTAATTTCATATAACTTTTACTTTGATCCCTATTATTTAATTTCGGTCATTGCCATTAAATACTCAACTAATACTATTAAATGGGCGTCTAACATAACAACAAAATATTTATGAGGCAATCATGCGTGTCTTCATTTTCCTAGTCAGCATCTCTAGGTCAGCCAATTCATTAAGCAAAAACATAAGGTCATTCCCCATGTTTCATCCAAGCTTTCTAGCCTTTTCCCTCGTGGTCATTGCCTTTTGCTCCTCCCTTTCTTGGTCATTGCCTCGCCATTGCTAGTGGTTGCATCTCCTAGGTGAAAATTTTCCTCTATTTCATTTCGATTCTACTTCGCTTCTTTACTTCGATTGTCTTGGAATTTTGTTTGAATCAACTGCTAGCCATCATTGTTTGATTTGTAAAAAAGGATTGAAGTAGTGAAATCTTTATATTCAATCCCAAACTTGTGGAGGTAACACATATATTCATTTTTGTCTTTCAGTCTTTGGGATTGTAGATTTATGCTTTAAATTTTATGCATTGCATAAAAACATGTAATAAAATTCCATTCATATAACGAAGATGATCCCACTGAGTGGCTCAATCGAGTTGAACAATTATTTGAGTATCAAAGGACATCGGAGGCTCAAAAAGTCACCCTCGCATCCTTCCATCTCAACGAGGACGCTAACCAATGGTGGTTATGGTTATAGAAGACCTTCAAAGAAGAAAAGAAACAAATCACATGGGCCGTATTCAAAGAAGAACTGGTAGTGAGGTTCTGACCAATAGAAGATGAGGATTTCAATGATGCCCTCTCTAAGATTAAACAAATAAGCTCTTTGAAGGATTACTAGAGAGAGTTTGAACGCTTAAGCAATCTAGTGCAAGACTGGTCATAAAAAGCGCTTATTGGCACTTTCATAGATGGGTTGAAACCAGAGCTTGCAGAAGGTATAAGGATGTTTAGACCAAAATCCTTAAAAGAAGTTATTAATTTGGTCCGTATGCAGGATGAGTAAATTCAAAGGCAGCGTAAGTTTTCACGCTTCTCATAGGGTCAACGAGTTCATTTAGAACAAGCAGTAATCACAAGATCCAATAAACCTATGAAATGCTTAACATGGGACAAAATGCAAAAGAAATGTGCTCAGAGACTTTGTTTTAATTGCAATGAAAAGTTCACGACTGGTCATAGTTGTAAGGTATCCCAATTACTGCTGCTAGAATGAAGTTGCAGTTCAAACTCGGTTCAATACGAAGAAGTCACAGAGAAGCAGGAAATAGAGGATACGCCTGAACGTAAAATCTCCTTGCATGCTCTAGTGGGATAGACTACTGATGAGTGAAAATATACCATATATATTCAGGGGTTTTATTGTGCAAATTGAGGAAGTTTTATATGGTTTCAATGTTATTATTCATGATTTTTAGTAGTTATTGTAATATCTTGTAATTCCTCATTGTCACATCTTTCATAATTGATTCTTTCTATCTTAGGTTAATTGGGCAGATGGAAGAAAATTAAGTTGGAGCTAAGTTTAAAGAAGTAATTGAATTTAGGCTTATTGCAACAAACCAGAGCACTATCCGGTTTTTGAAATTTATCTGGAGTTACAGACCTCCAATTCAGGTGTTCTCTGGCTCATTAGAAAGATAAGATAACAGACAACAACTTTCATGACGGGTATAAAACCCAGTTCATTTCAAGGTCGAAATGTGGACAAAACAGAAGCCAATAGATATCCCGAAGCTTAGATTTGACCCAGACCCTGTCTCAGTTTAGAGCACATATCTAGAGTTATAGATACCTAAAAATATTAATCTTAGGTGAGTTGGAAAGATAAGAAGGAGATCTAAACCTTTCATGAAGATCCTAACTCCAAAATGTGCCTTTTTGATGCTCAAATATCACCTGGGAATCTGTAAAAGAAACATAGCAGCACCAAATCAGATTTCAAAGTTATACCAACCATTCAAGCCCAATTGCAAATCCGGCTCAGCCCAAAATGAAAGCCCATTTTTAGCCCAATGTTACAATCAGAGAATGCCCAGCCTTTCAGTAAAAAAAATCCACCACCATGATTTTATAGACCAAAAAACGCAACTGATACAGACTAAAAAACGCAACTAATTTACCAAGAAGGCGCAGCAGTAAAAATATGTCAAAACGCACAGGTTTGATTTGAGTAAAGTGCCAAAATTGCAGCATTTTAAAGATTAGAAAATTAATTTTATATAGTAGTAACCCAGAGAACTTGGAGGGAGAGTCGGGAGCTGCGTTTTGGAGAGGATTTGGGACTGTTTTTGGAGAGCACTCATCAGTTAGAAGTTGAGAAGGTTACAGCTGATTGTTTTCCATTGCAGTCGCTTATTTCACCATTGCAGTAGCTAGTTCACGTGTAGCAACTTGAAATGGAAGGAGAAAGAGCTTTGGGATGTTGATTTGGTGAATGGGTTTGTAAATATGAAAAGAGGCACAATGAGTTCATCAAAGAAGAGTTCATTCTTTCTCTCTTTTGCATTTCTTGTTATGCGTAGCTAGATTTTATTCTAGGAATGGTGTTGTAGTTGTGGAGAACCTTGTTATGGATTATTTTAGTTGTTGATATATATTTCCTTTGTTACAACTTAATAAATCTGATTTTAATGCTTGCAAATTGGTGGCTATAATTTGTTTGAATCAAGGTATTTAGTGATGGAACGAAAGTGGAAGCTAAATACTAGTATGTGGATTTATTAAACCTAGGTTATGTATTCTAGAAATAGATATGCCCTTTGTGACAATTGTTTATATTTCAAAGAACCTAATACATTTATATTAATATCTGTGATCACGAAAGTAGACATTGAGTTAATATAAATAGATGTTTTATTTCTTGAGAAATGATAAAATATAAATTAGGAAATTTAGTCTTTGTAACTTAGAAAATATAAACAACTGATATTAAATCTATAACAAGGTTCAATGATGAAAACTCATTCCTAGGATTTCTCTTTATTACTTTCTATTTTTAATATTTATTTCTATCCTCAGTGCATAATTTCAACTTTGTTCACTTGATTAGTTGGTTCCTAAATAATATAAAAATATTGAGCATTTTGGTATTTGAACTTACCTCCTTATGGATTCGACACTTGATTGCCCTAGACTATTGTTCAATGACCTATACACTTGTGGCTATTAATTACAAGCATTAACTACACCAAAATCCATGAGGGTTATAGTGAAGCTGAGACAACAAGAACTGGCCATGATGATCGATAGTGGTTATACTCATAATTTCATAAGTGAGAAGATCGCCAATTCACTTTAATATTCCCACAAATTTTGCTGTGAAGGTTACTAATGGAATACCATAAAGGTATCAAGGGTGGTTTGAGAATGTGCCTATCAGTATTCATGTAATACCCAAATTTTAAATAAAAAACTATTCCTTTAAATTTATATATATATATATATATATATAAAAGTGGGGTTCAATTTGGAATAACCAAAAGATTTAAAACTGAATAGCAAGATTTAACTATTTAAATTTTACAATTTAGTCCTCCATCTATTTAAATTCTTGAGAGGAAGCCCTCCCCACATTTACACCATCTCTAACGCACGCTGCCCTGCAGTGAGACAGCCGTGTTTTGCACCTCTTCCCTTCGCGCCATCATCCCTATCTGGTCGTTACGCACTGCCGATTAGAGCCAACCATCGTCGCCCATCTGGCTGCCACCTCCAACCACTGTTGAGTGGCTGTGGAAGACGCCATAGAGTCGTGGTGGACGTTATTTGAGGGGTCCAATACCATTTTTCTGGGGTAAGTGAGTTTCTACTCATCATCTTTTTGAAAACAATCAAAATGAAGGGGTATGGCAATTTTAAAAATTTTGATTTTTGATCAAGAGAAAAAAATTTCAAATTTGCCAATTTCCATCCTTCCTTGTGCATTGTGATACAGTGACAAAGGTCCTAGGAGCTATTTCTTCTAAGGTCCTAAGAGCTATTCTTGTGATTCTGAATAAGAATTCTATTCCATTTTTAACGTGGGTTTTGATTATGCTCTATTACCCTATTCTTAATTTCCTTTATATATATATATATATATATGATCCCCTTTTTTTTTTATAGAAGGTATGTTAGGAGGTAGTGTAAATTATGGATGCTAATATGGTAAGTGTACATGTTATAATTATAGGGACATCTGAAGTAAATTCTTTAGAACCAAATCTGTCTTGAGGTTGAGTTGAGTGGAAGATAATCACTCCATTGTCTACAGTTTGATGGTGAATGAATATTTACTTATTTCTGAATGCCTGAAACTGTAAATTTTATATTATGATTGAATTTTATGATTATTAAACATAATTTGGGGATATTTTGAATGAAGTGTAGCACATATATATGTATATATGAATTTAATGTGTTTTCCCCAAATTATGAGTTTTCCCAAAATTTTATGGGAAAACGTGACTTGTGTAATATTTCTGAATATGATTTAGAACTATGTTATAGGATCCGTAGTAAAGTGGTGGTAGAACCACTAGGAGCACCTAGGTCACAACCTTTATCAGTTGAGGGCAGTTCCTGATAAATGGTACTTCTGTCAGTGAGTGCAGTTCCTGACAGAATGTTGAGTTTGAATGTGAATGGTTCCTCCAGATGAGTGAAGCTCGGGAAGGAAGTGGTTAATTGAGTATTTTCCTTCGGTGAGTGTATTTCCTGAAGGTGAGGATCGAGTTCCCCTTCCCAATTGAGTTTTATCTTATGGAGTGGGAATATTGTTTTCTTAGTTTGGATTCTTCTCATGAATTGTTATGGATCGTAGAAATTTTGTGAACTCCAGAGAAGTATTGCTAAACTTAAATACTCGTTTGAATTTAATATTACTCAATATTATTATCTTTGTGAAACATATAAATCATTTTATTTCTCAAATGTAAGGTGCATTATGTGTATATTACATTGTGATTATTCTTTAAGTATTGAAATGATGTTTAATTTGATGATTTCAAAGGTAATGTACTTTACACCTGGGAGTTAATGCATCCCTTAATAAGTCTGTATTTCATTCACTGAGTCGGTGGACTCATCCCTTCAATTTCTAACATTTTCCAAATTAGGTCACTAGTAAATTCCCTTCAGTTTCACATGCACCCTTTGAGCCTGTTGATTGAATTGGTAGGCATTATCTTGAGTAGTAATGGAGTACAATTATGAAAATGTGGACATTGTTGATAGGTTATTTTGTATTTCTGAATAAGGGTCGTGATATGTAATATTAATAATTGCATAGTTTATGTGTAGTTAGTAGAAACAATTCGTATTGGACCCATTATTGATTCTGTTTAGGCCATGGAGGCCATTTGAATTATGGTGGGCCTGTCCACCTTACTGTTTAAGCAGATTGTACCCTAGGATAGTCCATATTTCAGGAAAAATTCTGCCAGAGTTTTTATTTAAATTTTGACCTAGAATTTTTATGTTAACGCATGATTTGCTTTTATAACTAAATTCATAATTGAATTTTAATTATATTAGTTGCATGAGCATTTTGGGCTGGTAGGTTATTACCTACATGGTAATTTTTCTATGAAGATCACGTGCCTAAAGTGGGGCATGACAATTCAGGGTATTTCATTCTTACCCACTCTCTATTCATTGCCGTTAACGAGTTTGGATTTAGTTTTTGGAATACAGTGGCTTGAACAGCTCGAGAACGTTGTATGTAATTGGAAACAAATAACCATGGAGTTTTACTAGAACCACCAAAATCATAATCTCCAAGGAATGGATGCTCAACAAATATAGCCTGCTACATTGAAGACCATCTCAAAAGAATTAGGCAATGAAATACAATGTTTGCAATTTATTTACAGTCCTTGCAAGGGAAACCACAGTAGTACAATTTACCATATATGCAACACATATTGGAGGCTAATGATACCATTTTTAAAGAACCTAAATAGTTGCCACCAACCAAAGAGATAAACCATTTCATAACACTCAAGGAAGGCACCGAGCCAGTGATTGTCAAACCATACAGGTATGTCTATTTTCAAAAAGCTAAAATAGAGAAACAAGTACAAGATATGCTACAATTGGGAATTATAAGACCTAGTACAAGCCCCTTCTCATCACTAGTATTGTTAGTAAACAAGAAAGATGGAACTTAGCGATTATGTATTGACTATAGGGCCCTTAATGCAGTCACAATATTAAAGATCATTTTTCAATTCTCGCTTTTTATGATATGTTAGATGAATTATATGGTGTGTCTTAATTCACAAAATTAGACCTTAGGTTAGTATATCATCAGGTTAGAATGCATCTATCAAATATTTCAAAAACTGCATTCAGAACTCATAACGGACATTATGAATATATGGTCATGCCATGTGGACTTTGTAATGCATCATCTACTTTTCAAGAAATTATGAATCCAATATTTGGTCCCTATTTGTGCAAGTTTATACTGGTTTTTTTTTTTACAATATATTGATTTATAGCTCTACATGAGCTCTTCATCTTGAACATGTTCAACATGCTTTTGAGATATTGAGGCCTCATCAATTTTATGTTAAATTGAGCAAGTGTGCATTTGGCAAATAGGAATTGGAATATTTAGGACACGTTGTCACTTCTTAACTGGTAAAAGTAGATCAAAGTAAAATCCAAGCAATGCTTAATTTGCGTAGACCCATTAATGTTTAAGAGTTATGTGGATTTTTGGGTTTTATAGGGTACTATAGGAAATTTGTTCGTAACTATGGAACATTGGCTCTTCCTCTTACCAATCTTTTAAAAAATGGTCATTTTGCATGAACTGAAGAAGCTGAAAAAGCCTTCCAAATCCTCAACTAGGCTCTAACCTCTATCCCTATACTTGCATTACCTAACTTTAATGACCATTTTGTGATTGAATCTTATGCTTCCGATGATGGTATTAATGTTGTATTATCTCAACAATCTAGACCCATTGCATTCATGAGCAAAGCATTAGGAGTGTCCAAATAATATGGTCCACTTATGCAAAAGAAATGTTGGCTATTGTTGAAGCTATCCGTACTTGGAGATCGTATTTGTTAGGAAGGAAATTATACATTCAAACTGATCAAATAAGTCTAAAATTTCTCATGGAGCAACACATAGTAACCCCATAACAGCAAAAATAGGTGGCAAAATTAATGGGTTATAACTATGAAATTAGATATAAACCTGGCAAAGATAACTTGATGGCAAATGCACTATCAAGGGTTCCAAGTAGTCCACTTCTTAATTATTTACATGTTACGCAGGTTTAGTTATGGGATGACATCAAAGTTGCCACTGTGGGCTATCCATACAAGGAAAGAATTAGAAAGCTAGCAACAGACAATTCAGGAGAGCCATAAAAGTAGTGTGGAGGCACGTTATTTTATAAAAACCAAGTTATGGTACCACCTAACTCGCCCATTATTCAACTTCTACTTCGAGAATTTCATGATTCTCCAACAGGTAAATACTTAGGAGTATTACGAACCTTCAAGCACATTGCCCAACAATTATGCTAACTTTCATGATACAAATCAGTGCAACATTATGTTTCTACATGTGATACTTGCTAACGCGCCAAAGCTGAGTCCTTATCCCCTGTCAGCCTTCTCCAACCATTGTCGGTTCCATGCCAAGTATAGGATGACATCACAATGGACTTCATTGATGGTCTTCCCTTATCCTAAGGTAAAGACATTATCTTTGCTGTGGTAGATAGACTTAGTAAGTCAGCCCACTTCCTTGCTTTAAGTCACCCATTCACTACTAAACTGGTTGTTGAACGATTTGTGAAAGGTGTGGTTAAACTCCACGACATGGTATGCCAAAGACCATAAGTGATATAAACCCATTGTTCATCTGTCATTTCTGGACAGAATTCTTCAAACTTTTGGGCACTCACTTGAAAATGAGCTTTGCATATCACCCTTAAACATATAAGTTATTCAAAGTTGTCAACCATTATGTTAAACAATACTTACATTGCTTAGTTCATCAATGTCTTGGTAATGGTGTATGTTCCTTCCATGGGCTGAATTTTGGTATAATACAACATTTCATGCATTCATAGGTACGACATCTTTCCAAGCACTCTATGGTTGGCCACCTCCTATGATTCCACATTATCATATGGGAGAGTCCTTTGTAAACGAGGTGGACCAGCAACTTAATTTTAGAGATACGCTACTTTGCCAACCAGAAGACAATCTCCATGACTTAAGTAACAGAATGAAACAAGGGGCCGATGCCAAATGTAGAGATATAGAATTCAGGGAAGGCGATTTGGTTTTTCTAAAACTCCATCCTTACAGGCAACGATCAGTATTCCGTAGGATTTCACAGAAGTTGGCTCACAAGTATTATGAGCCTTTTGCCATTGTAAACAAAGCAGGCAAAGTTACTTACAAACTCGCCCTTCCACCACAATCACGCATCCATCCCATTTTGCACATTTCTATACTCAAGAAACATGTGGGTGACTCTAACACTGTCATCCAAGAGCTTCCACCAATTATTGATGTGGGTGAT
>JASKGM010006968.1:0-10487 GCA_034509205.1 Ceratonia siliqua
TAATAGAGGTGGGTCCCAAAAATAAAATATTCTTATTTTATTTTGTATTATTATTTTGTTTACTTCTTTTGTAATTTTTTCACTTTTTATATAATTTTTTTATATTTTTCTATTATATATATATTTTTTCATTTTATGCTTTCTTTATATTATCAATTTCCATAGTTTTTATGTTTTCTTAATTTTATGTATTTTTTTGTTATTTTTAAAATTTTTAAAATTACTTAAACAAAATCAAGTGTTTACAGCATGTTTCAACCCATAAATTGTCTTATTAAGCTTGCAAACTAGTAGCCTAGTATATGATTATGTTTCAAACTCTAGTGGTCGGAGCATGAAAACTTCCTCTTGTAACTCTCCATTGAGAAAAGCATTGTTTACATCAATTTTGTGTATGAGCCAACCTTTTGTGATAGCAATGGTGAGAAGCACTTTAATCATTGTTGGCTTTACTATTAGACTAAAGGTTTCCTCATAGTCTATTCCAGCTTTTTGGTGAAAGCCCTTTACAACTAATCTAGCTTTGAGTTTGTTGACACTGCCATCAGGATTTTCTTTGATTCTAAACACCCATTTGCAGCCAATTGACTTTCTTCTTTTAGGTAAGGTGACTAAGGACCAAGTTTGGTTTCTTAAGAGAGCTTGACATTCTTCATTCATGGTATTCCTCCATTCAAGCTGAGCAAGAGCCTCTGCTGCAGTGTTTGGCTCTTTTATTGCTAAGTGACCCTTGGATTTGAATATACCAGATTTGGCTCTGGTTATCATAGGAAGATAGCCAAATTCAGATGGTAATGATATAGTTGGAGAACCAGCAGAGGAACCATTAGAAAGTGTATTTTGAAAACTGTCCAAATAGTTTCGATCATCTATGGCAGTTTCCTCAATGAGGTTGGCTATAGCAGAACTGTGATCAGCATTCTCAAGATTAAAAATGTAGTTTGTTTCAGTCTCATTACCATCAGGTTTGGTACCATCAACAACAGGACTAGAGATGGAGCCTATAGGGAGGCATGTTGATCATAAAAAATGACAGGGGTACTACCAGTAACCTCATGTCTATATGGAACAACAGTGTCAAGGCATTAGGTGTTGACATTAATGCCAAAGTTACTGTGAGCACGAACACATGGGATAATAAGAACAATTTTATCCTTGTAAGGGTTTATAGGTAGTGAAACTAGAAATATACGAAAGGAATGAGAGAAGAGGGTGCTGAAAAAGACGTGCCTTGAGATATTGGTGTTATATATGGGCTAAACAGTTTGAAAGAAAAGGAATGTTCATCAAAGATGACATCCTTAGAAATATAGAGTTTACTATTTGAGCTTAAGCACTTATAGCCTTTGTGGCTAGTGGAATAGCTTAAAAAGGTACAAGGAGTGGACCTAAGTTGAAGCTTTTGTGTGTTATATGGTCTAAGGTTAGGATAACATGAGCAACCAAACACTTTGAGACATTTATAGTCTGGTGTGGACAGATAGAACAGTTCTTAAGGTGACTTATTGTTCAAAGATAAGGATGACACTCTATTAATGAGAAAAACAGAAGTCCTGAAAGCTTCACTCCAGTATTTTAATGGGAGATTAACATGTGCAATTAAGGTAGGGCCTACTTCTACCACATGTCTATGTTTTCTTTTAGCTGTTCTATTTTATTCATGTGAATGTAGGCATGAAATCCTATGATGTATGCCATGTTAGGTTAGAAAAGAAGTGAAAGATTTGTATTCTCCCCATCAGTTTGCCAGGACTAAATTTTGTAGGGAATTGGAATATCTATGAGTACTTGGAGAAATCATCTATAAAAATGATGTAGTATTTAAATCTTTCAAGTGAACTAGTTGAGGATGGTCCCCACAAATTAGAGTGGATAAGCTAGAAGGGATGAGTGTATAGTGTATGTGTGCTAGGAGATAAAGTTTTATGTAATTTCCCTATATAACAGGCTGAGCATAAATCAAAGGCACTCTTATTAATATTTACAGGGTTACATTTTTGAAGAACTTAAGAACAACATTTTTGGAAGGATGGCCTAACCTATAGTGCCACAAATGAAAGGGAGATAAACGAACTCTACAATGTGACTGAAGTGTTGTGGTGTTACAATGAAATTGCATTGAAGTGGACTGAAGTTTGGTTTTTGGATCAGATGAATTATGCTGAGGCTTGAAGGTGACTAGGTTATCAAAGACAGAGAGTCCATCTTTAAGAATTCCTTGGAAAACTACAGATTTGGTATCTTGAATTTTGACAAGACAAAGATTAGGGTGAAATTCAAAAAACACTTTGTTGTCTTTGGTAAATTAAGAGACACTAAGCAAGTTTTTAGTAATCTAGGGCACACGAAGTAAATTATTGAGTGTAAGAGGTTGTGAACAATAAGGTGAATGAAGAGAAGAAAACCCAATATGCTGGATAAGGAGACCTTTACTATTGCTCATGAGCACCTTTTCATGAACAGTGTAGCCATGTTTTAGCATCCGATTTTCAGCATCAGGCATCAAGCGATGGGTTGCACCAAAATATTAGTACCATCCTTGTTGTGTTAGTGGATTAGATTTAATTGTCATTGCATTCAATTCAACTGGTGGTTGCAATGAAGCCATTGGATTGTAAGTATCTCTAGTAACTACTGTGACTGAACCAGTGTGTTGGGTAAGCTGAGTTACTGGTTGTACATATTGATTGTAATTTGAGTGATTATTTATTTGATTGTCAACATTTCCTGATTGTGTGAAGGGTTGCTAATTAGCTTCAGAGGAGCCCTGTGTTTGATTGGCTTGAATTGACCCAACTTGATCATTTTCATTATATCTATAATAATAGTAATATGCCAAGTGGCCAAACTTACCACAAACTTAGCATTGAGGTTTATCCTTGCCTCTTCCCTTTTCCTCTATTGTTTTGACCAGACCTTCATCCCCTTGATGAGTTATAGGAATTATAACCCTTACCAGTGGATTTTTCAAAATTTTACACCAACATAGTTTGCAAGTGATGCATAACTTGTTGGGTATGGTGAAGAATAGTAAGGATAATAAGGAGCGGTATATTGACTGGATTGTGGTGTAAATTATGGTGCAAACTGATAACTAGTTTTGGTATGAGGAGTAAAGGAATTATAATTACCTTGGCTACTGGATACATTTTGTGTGTAGCAATGTTTACAAATACAGCATCAAGAGATTTTAAGTGTCTTTCTAATCTATTTTCTTGGGATAAAATTAAGGCTTTGATATAATCTATTGTAGAAGCATCAAACTTTGATAAAATTGTAGTTACAAAAGCATCAAATTCCCTACCTAAGCCATCAAGAATGGCATCCATATGTTCTAAAGTGGTAACTTGGTGACCCACAGCAATCAATACATCCATTGTTTACTTAATCTTGAGGAGGTATTCTATGATTGACAGAAAGCCTTTCTTTGTGCTTTGAAGTTGCATTTTGAGTTGCCTGATTCTTGTTTTGGTTTGCGAAGCAAAGAACCTTTATACTTTGTCCCAAATTTGATGTGTCGATTTACATCCAACCATTCTAGTAAGCATATTGTTGGACATTGAAGACAAAAGCCATGAAACCAATAGCTGGTCTTGTTGCTCCTAATTATGAAAGTCATGATTGCTTTGATCTGCATTTGCTCCAAGAAATTTCTCTAGAACTACAGTGGTCCCTCGATAAATTTCGTCAGTTTATGACCTTTGATGACAACCAGAACTTGCTACCTTTATAATAAATGGTTTTGATCTTCAAGCTTCACTGAAACTGCATGTGTGAAGACAATAGGTGAGAACTTTGAATTTGACTGAGAAGGTGATTCACCATTTGTATAGGAATGATTCTCAACCCCTGATTGATCCATTACAGGCAGGATTTTTTATAGCTCTAATACCATGTTATGATTCTGAGAGAAGAAGAAAGAAGATCCAGAGAGAAAGAAATCAAGGAGTGAATTGTATTTCATTGATAATGATGTATTTGAAGGAGGTTTACATTTATAGAATCAGAGAATGATAGCCTTGATCTAACAGTCATGTAATTGCACACTTAAACAGTATTAAACTAACTCTCATTCTGTTAAACCGAAGTACATAGTGGTAGGTGACTCAGCACTTGGTTCACCTAATATCATTCTTCTTAACATCAAGTGTTAGTTGACTTTAACGTCGGGGTTTAAACCACCCGTTCTCCCCTAATGTTGAGATGTTATTTATCGACTAAAAAATATAATATAATACTGTCTTTATATGATTTTTCACTTTTAGGTCTTATTATTCCGATTGCTAATCATACTTGACAATGAATAGCAAGAAAATACTTTGTTGCTAACTAAATACATATAGATAATTAACGATAAATTTAATTTTGTGGCTATAAATTATTAGTGAGAGAATATTCTTCCACTAATCCTTCGCTAACGTGTAGTTGACGAAATTAAACAATTTGAATGAATCTCTCGCTAAGTCAACCTACTAATTAATAGCTAATTTTATCGTTAATATATAACTATTGTTAATCTATCATTATTGTATCAGTGATGCTATAAAAAAATTGGAATTTTTAAGAAATTGAATTATTTATTATTAAATATATGTCAAAATTCATGTTTTCCTAATTAATTAATTAATTAAATTATAATAAAACTTGAATTTTAAAACATATTTAAATGTTAAAAAAAATCAGTGTTTTAAAAATCGGATCAGTCATTAAATTAGCAGAGGCAATAGTTCACAATTCGTTAGTTCGATCATAGTCGAATCGCAGTCATACCGGTAATTAACATATTTTTTTGATTTTATATTACATAACACTATATATTAATAATATAATATGAATAATTAAATAATACATACTAATATATAAAATATCATTAAATCATTTAAATATACACAAACAAGTTTAAAATGTAAAGAATACATATATTATATTTATTTTTATTAAAGATAATCAAAATTATATTATTTTGAATTAAAAATTCATAAAAAATAAGCTAAAACAATATCATTTTAGTAAAAAAAAAAAGATGAAAAAAATAAAATAGTGAACCGATCCAATTTACCAGTTTTGATTACTTTTTATTAAATACTTTTTAAGAGTTAATCAGATTGATTCACCAATTTTTTTTGTTAGCCAATCCAATCTAATTTTTTATTCATTGAAAAAAAACACTCTACCTATAGCAAAGTCAAACTTTTCCTAACAAAAACCTTTCAATACTTGTAGCAGAAGTCCACAGGCAGATGTGGTTAGTGAGTAGTGAGATGGGGATCTGGATTTGGTCACATAATATAATTGAATGTTAAATTATGATTATTTATTTAATTTTAATTAATTATAATATTTAATTATATATAATCAAGTAAAAAATAAATTATTAAATTATTATTGTCTAAAAATAAATAAATAATTATGATTTATAAAATATGAATTATATTATAAAAAAATAATATGATTAAATTCAAATTCTCTTGCAATGGACACAGTAATCTCTTAGTCCAAGAAAATGACAAAGGGAAGGGGATACATGACAACTGGTTCTTTGGTTTGCTTCAATTCGCTATTGAATTTGGATTACTTTGTATAAGGCTTTCTAATTCCTTGTCCCCTTCCGTTGGATGATGTCTCCCACACTCAATGCTCTTATGCTCTCCACCCTTCACTTTCCACTTTCCAGCACAAGTTTCTAGGCTTTTCTTTTAATTAAATTATTATTTTGATTCTTAGAAAAAAAAATTTAAATTTAATTCTTTAAAATAAATTTCTCAATTGGGTCGATGTATATTTCCAATAAAATACTTATTCTCTTAACAAAGATACTAATACTGTTTAACTAAATGCTAATGTAATTCAACGGCAGAACTTTTATTAACAAAATTCAGATTCAATGATCAAATTAAAAATATATATCAAAATAATAATTCAGTAGTTTCCCCTTCTATGCCATTATTTGGTGTGAGAATGGTCAATATGAATATGATTTTTTGAGTTGTAATAATGTATTTTCACTTATTATCATAATTTTTTTTATTTTTTTACTTCTTGTATAATTTAATCATTTTCTATCTTTGATATTTTTTAAAAATTTTTAAAAATGTTTTTGGATTTTCTATATTTTTTGTACTGTTCTTTTAACAAATTTTTAGAATTTATTTTTTTAAGTAAAAAATTTTAAATTTTTTTTTAAAATAAAGATAAAAAATGATCAAATAATACCAAAAAAAAATAATAAGAAATGGAGATATATTGTTACAATCTCACTTTTTGGTGTTGCAACATAACAACCACCCATAAACCTTTTCATTAATTCTTAGGTTAAAATGTGAGACATCGCAGAGGTCATAATAAAAAAATAATAACATTCATATATTATTTTTTTATATTTTATTTTTAATTATTATTATATTATAAAATAATAATAATAATATATGATAAATCGATAAGTAAAGATATAAAAATTATATATAAATATAATCACACAAGACTGAAATGGGATATGGCACTGACACAAGAGAAGTGAGCATGTTGCATATGTTGTTGCTTGCTTGGACCATAATCTATGGTTCCCTTCAATCTTTCTTAGTAAGCGTTGAAATGAAAACGTTGGAGTTGTAGCCTTGTAGATCAGAGATCTCCATCATCCACCAAAGCCACATTAATATATCATTCATAATATAGTTTTTAAGTTTACCCTTTTCTTACCCAAATTCAAAACTCACACTGCCGTCTACTCAACGCTGTCATTAACGTTACTCTATGAATTCCCTTATTTTAGACACCTTCAGGCCAGCATTTAATCGCTAACTAGTTTCAACAATATTTTTGCATTTAAAAAAGTGTACCCATTCAATTTATTAAATATAATTAAATTAAATTATTAACGATTGGTTTAGTTAATATAGATAATAAAAATATAAGTAATGATTGCTTTTGGGTATAACTCGATTTTTATGACAAACCCTTAAACCTCTACTCTCAAACTTATACATATATAATTGTAAGCATATAATCTAAGTAATTAACTATTATTATAAATAAACTATATAAATTATGAAATATTACTTAAAATAACAATAACAATAAAAGGATTTGAATTTAATCACTTTTATCTTCCACCACTTCTTTTTTTATTTGTATTATTTTTCTCTTTTCTCTTTTTTAGAACTTTTTTAGCATTTTTTTGAATTTTATTCATTTAAAAAAATTTTAAATTTAAATTTTACTTTTCATTATTAAAAAGTTAAAAAAATAAAAAAAATTATTTTACTCTTCTAACATTCATTTAAATTATATATTGATTATTAAAAAATAGTTATAAGTGTTTTAAGAATATTATTGTTGGTGGATATATAAGTTTTGTTGAGTAAATTATTTTTTGATACTTACAAAAGTACTGTACTTAAGAATAATATTTTATGATATTTCTCTTTTTTTTTGTTATTATAAAATGTTGTTTTAAAATTATTTAAAGCACTTAAAAGGAAAACAAATCTTATAAAACATAAAATACAATATTATTGAATATGTATAAATAGAACTATCTTAATTTTATTTTAAATAACAGAAAATATTTTTTTAAATGAAATAAACAATAAAAAATAGTTTCCTTCATCTTATCCAAACAACAAAAAAATTAATTCATTTTAAAAAAAATATTTTCTTACAAAAATTATTTTTCAACAAAATAAAAAAGGCTTTAATTATTTTTGTTTATTTGTTTCATCATATTATAAAAAAATGAAAATCCGAAATAGTCCAATACTTCATTTGAACTGGAAGAAAGTCCAAAATCAAGTTACTATATATATGTTATAAATATAATAGATACTTAGGGCTGGTAATAAATAAAATTAGAAAACTTATTTATTGAAATTAATTATGTTTAAGCTCAGTAATATTGAAATTATTTTTGAAATTAAATATTATAAATTTAAATATCAGTTAAAGTTAAATTAATAATAAAAAACTAAAGTATGTCCAAGTGTCAGTATTCAATGTTAGTGCATGGTCACGAGGCCAAAATGTAAGACGGAAAGTTGAAAAGGGACCCATATTTGTTTTATATATATAGGAAGTCATTATTGGTTAGATTATTGATTGGATTATATGAGAAAGGGAAAGGAATGAATGGCATATTTGCAAGGGTAGGTAACATCAACTGGGATCCTCTCTCTTATATACTATTTCAAGGAATCTATGACAGATCACGGGCATTGGTATTGGCATTGCCTTCTGTTTCATTTCCCAGCCATACACAATCATTATACGATAACAATAATGATCAATGCCAAAAAGTTAGCCAGTTATTATGGGATTTGAATTCTCGGATGTCATATTCTCTTCTTTTATTTTTATTTAATATTTAAGATAATAATATAAAAATTACAAAAATTATTAAATAATTTTAATTATAACAAATAAAATTATATTAAACTAAATTATTTTTATTAAAATTAATTTAAAATTTTATTATTTTATTAAAAATAATAATAAATAGGAGATTTTATATTTTTTTACCCTAATCTTTAATTACTATTACAATTTTCTTCCTAATTTATTAATTATAACACATTACATCCTAAACTATCATAATTTAGTTAAATTATCTCTCGCCATTTAATTAAGTATTTATTTTTAGTTAATATGAGTTAGTTATGTAATTAAAAAAATTTGATAAAGACAAAAAATAATAAATTTATTATGTAAAATAATGCAAATATCTTAAAAATAAATTATATGAAATCTCTAATTAACTTTTATTTTTACTCCTAAAAAAGACTTGATAGAAACAAAAAAAAATTAATTACAAATTTCATATAATTTATTTTTAAAATATTTATGTTATTTTGCATAATAAATTTATTATTTTTTATTTCTATCAAGTTTTTTAATTATATAACTAGTTTATGTTAATTAAAATTATTAATTTTAATACTTAATTAAACAGTGAGGGATAATTTGACTAAATTATGATAATTTAAGGTGCAATGTATTATAATTAATAGATTAGGGAGGAGATTGTAATATCAATTAAAGATTAGGGTGAAAAAGTATAAAATCTCTTAATAAATAAAAGTAAAATTGAAATAATAATAATTAATGTTTTATTAAAATATAAAATAATAAATAATTTAAAATAAAATAAAAATTATAAAATAATTATTATTTTAAAATAGAGTAAATATTATTATTATAATATTTAAAGAAAGATAAATATAATGCATATAAATGTATAAACAATAAATATAAGTGAGATTTACTAATTAAATAGTAAATCTTACTTTATCATAATTGGATTATTATGTAGGATTTGTCCAGTATGATGCTATAATTTCTAAAATAAATGAGATTGATCAATTAAATAGGATAAATTACAGTTTATTTTCATGTGATTTAGTCAAACATTAATTTGTTCCCTTCTAATATAAAGCGTGTCATTTTAATTTTTATAATTCATTTTATTACCAATAAATTATCTTATAGTATTTTTTTAATTTTAATAAAAATACACACAAATATTGAAATCATAAATAATATCACGGTTAAAACTTAAAAGTTTATTTATTTTATATATTGAACAACTTTATAATGTTTTAAAACTATTGTCAATATTAAGTTGATATTTAAAAATTGAAAATGTCATTTTAATCATAACAATGTCAACATTATCAAATAATTCAAAATGTAAGTAAAAATAAAATTTTAATAATAAAATTATTTATTATTTTAACATTCATATAATTATGTTAAAATTTAAATAAAAAATACCATAAAATAATTAAATACCAATGAAACAAATCACAAATAATTAAATAATACACTTTAAAGCACAAAAAATAAATTAATTTTAAATCAAACTAGAAAAGATAAAATACAATTTATCGATAATAAAGCAAAAACCTCAAGAAGCTAATTTATTACTGAGATGAGTAAGTAGGGTGTAGTCAAAGCTTACTTTCACGAGTTTGAATTCTAAATTTTATAATTTTTTAAAGCTTAAGTTGGAAGAAGTTTTTTTTTTTTTAATGAATTGTCTAATTCATGAATTAGTTGACTTGGATAACAAAAAAAGATTGATTAAATTAAGTATACACAATTAATGTCCAACACTACCTAACAACTCCTAACTATAATAAAAAAATATTTATATAATGTGAGTTTATATATGTAATGCCCCAAAAAAAAAAGGGAGGACCAAAACGCAAATACTTGAACTTTAAGGACCAAGTTGTAAATTAAGAACTTTCCTAATTTGCAAAGGGGTCCCTAGACCCCTTTAAATATCCCATGCAGCCCTTCCCTCCTCTTGAAACACACCGCCACTAACCTCTAAATTCTCTCCCTCTCCCTCGCACGCCCACTCTCATTCCACCAAGCTGTTGACGTCGTCCCTATCCTAGCACCCAACCACCGCCTTCGGTCACCGCGAACAGCACCCTCCCAGCTAGTGCCTCCCGTTCGTGCACGGAGGTTGTAACTCACGTATACTG
>JASKGM010006969.1:0-10487 GCA_034509205.1 Ceratonia siliqua
CAAGAACTTAGTAAAACTCTCAAGAACGGGTTCAAGCCACAAGGCCTTTTACAACCAAACCGGTTAACCTATCACCATTAAGTTTTTCTACAAGAACTTAGTAAAATTCTTTCTCAAGGAAGAAGTGCTCCAAAGAGCTTTACAGAATAAACTCTCTTACAATAGAGTAAATACTCAAGTGAAGGTTTAATGGACAAAAAGGAGTAGAAAGAATATATTTTGCCTTGGTAAATGTAATTGTCTCATTTTTCTTCAATGTTGAGAGAAGTACTCCTTATAATCTTGAAGAAAATGGACATTGGATACTTCTGAACAGATTGTAAGAAGCTCATTTTCTGATGTCCAAAAAAGTTTAGCCGTTATTTTGTCTTTTCTTCAACTTGTACCAAAAGATCAGCTTCAGTTTAACTTTTGCCTGATCGTTTGACTTTTCAACCTTTGCTTTTACTGCAATGTGGCTGGAGCATTTTGAATTTATACAGCAGTCAGATTCAGAGGTTGTGATGCGCTGTTCAATGTCTGGATATTTCCCTTTTGTAGCATTCCTTGCAAAAAGCAATATTAGAAAGTGTGTAAAGTCTTTACACTAAAAAGGCATAAAGCTTACATTTTCCTTTTCTATCATTCCTTATAAAAAGTAAAGTATAAAGCGGATTTTGTCTTATGCTATGTAAAGCATATTTCAGACTTTTCACTAAAGGAGAAACATTTTCAAATGAAAAGGTAAAGCTCTTTTTGTTTCTTAACTTAAAATGGTAAACATTATCAAAATCAATAAATATATTAAAACAAGGTTTTACTGAAAGTGACTTGGGCAACAATAATAATAAAATAATATATGTGAGAGGAGACGGGAAAGATGTGTGAGAATAATATTATTCTAATAGTAAAGATGATTGATAGATAATAATAAAATAATAGAGAATTTTGTGTTTTTTCAACCTAATTTTTAATTATCATTATAATTTTTTCTTTAATTTATTAATTATAACACATTGTATCATAAACTATCATAATTTAGTCAAATTATTCCATACCGTTTAATTAATTATTAAAATTAACGGTTTTAGTTAACATAAATTAGTTATGTAATTAAAAAAACTTGATAATAATAATTTATTATGCAAAATAATACAAATATTCTAAAAATAAATAAGCATAATCTTTAATTAACTTTTATTTTCAGGGATAAAAAAATTTTTAATTAAATATTTTATCTCTAACTAGTCAATGTGAATTAAAACTGTTAACTTTAATATTCAATTAAATAGTGGAGGTAATTTGACTAAATTGTGATATTTTAGGGTATAATGTGTTACAATTAATAAATTAAGAAAGAGAATACAATGATAACTAAAAATTAAGGTGAAAAAGTATAAAATCTTCAAAATAATAAATATGAGGTGTGATGTCAAAGTTATGTCAAAAAAATGTGTAAAAATATCATTACTCAAATAAAAATTAAAGTAATTTTATTCATATACTATTTTTTCTTACAATACTCTTATATTTCTTTTTATATTTTTTATTTTATTATTATCTATTATTTATTATCATTATTATTTTATAATATATTAATTATTAAAATAATATATAAAAGCGATAAAAACTCTAAAAAATGTGAGCTGATCAGTGTCAATAATTCTCTGCCATCTTATGAAAAAAGAATTATATAATAAAAGTGCCCCTAGATTTTCAACCCCAATAAAATAGCAACTTGTATGAAGTAAATCCGACCATATGACATGCATAATAAATATGGTTTCTTTATGGACCTCATATGAATGACACTATTAATTACGATGTTAACAAATTATTGGACCTCTTTTTTCGGTTTCTCTTTTATAAATTATTATGTTCTACTTTATCTTGTACTGAGATTCAAATTAAAAAAATTAAGGTGTGTAGTATAATAATATTTAACCCTATAATCTTACATCTTTTGATATTTTAAATGTATGAGTTTAAACTTTTTTTTGAATAAATATATTTTAACACTAAGAGTGAATAGAAATTTAAAATCTTAATATCGAAATCAATTAATATTTAATGTTAAAAAAATACTACTTGAAGTAATGCTCATAATATTAATAGATATTTAATATGTGATTATATATAATATCTCACCAATCAGCAAAAATGTTAACATGATGACACTCAAAAATTTTGATATCTTATATTCTAAGATAAATCATGGAAAAATAGTCAACCTCCCATTGAGTGGTATTAATCCATGATGAGAAAATCGGCTTAGTAATAGGTTCAGTTGAGAGAGAAAATTGGTGAATTAGAAAACTGATCAACGTTGGTAAAAAATCGGTCAAAGCCCAGTTCACCCTTAAATCGGTTTTTATTAATTTTTTTGTTAAAAATGCATGTGTTAGAAATCGAACTCAGTATATTTTAATAAAGCATAATTCTTGTTCACCAACAAGGTAGATTGCATTTGTTAATTTATTTATGTAATATAATATTTATATAACTTAAAATTGATACAAATGTGACAAAAAAAGACTAATTTATCAAATATATTTAAAATATTTTTTATTTATTATGATATATTATACAATATATATAATACATAAATATATAAATTAAAAATATATTATTTAATTAAAATCCATTTCGATCCTGATTCGACTCCAATTCGATCACTAACCATTGACCCTCTGTTTCTACCAATTCAATTATCAGTCCGATTTTTAAAACACTGATATTAATTAAAAATTATAAGTTTGAACATCAATTAAAACAAAATAAATAAGAAAAAAAAACGATAGGTCAAATTTATTTAAAAATTATTTAATTTTACGCTTCAAAAATTCAAAAACTAAATAACAATATGTATCTGACATCTTAAAAATATTAAATACAACATATTAAATTAAATATATTAGATACCTTAAAATCTTATATTATAATATTCAATATACTGAAAATCGTTCAAGCAAAGGCCTCCTAACTCCAAAGTTAATAAATTTAAAAGGACAGAGATTTGTTAACTTGACTATTGTCTAATTCTAGCATGAATGCTAACGTTATAAAGCGCTGTGCCTTGTTTTGAATTCACCGTTACGAAAGAATGCAAAAAAATATCAATTTTTTTAAAATTTTAAAGACAGGAAGAATTTGAAGTCGTTTTCTCGCAAGAAGAAGAGCAACGAACAAATGCCACGTGCCCTTTTCGTTTCCAGCTGTGACCTGTAAACAAAATCATCCATGACCATCATGCCTCAGTCACATGGATATGGCCCTCCACACTCAACCATAGCTAACTTCTCCCTTAACCATGGTCAACCAAACCCACCCCCTCCCTTCCATCTTTAACTATCGTTCTCACTTTCTCGTTCGCAACTCTTCGTCTCTCTACCTTCTCCTTTCTGCGAGCCACTGATAATGGGTGCCTCACAAGCTCTCCTCCTCCTCTTCCTCTCTCTCTCCTCACTCGCCGCCACTATCTCCGCACACAACATTACTGACATTCTCTCTGGCTTCCCTGAATACAGCCAATACAACTCCTTCCTCTCCCAAACAAAGCTCGCCGACGAAATTAACAGCCGCCAAACAATCACCGTCCTTGTCCTCAACAATGGCGCCTTCTCTGCTCTCACCGCCAAACATCCCCTCTCCGTCATCAAGAACGCCCTTAGCCTTCACGTCCTCTTAGACTACTACGACGGTCCCAAGCTCCACCAGATTTCCAAGGGCACCACCCTCACCACTACCCTCTACCAAACCACCGGCAATGCCCCCGGTAACTTGGGCTTTGTCAACATCACCGACCTCCAAGGGGGCAAGGTCGGCTTCGGCTCCGCTGCTCCCGGGTCCAAGCTCGACTCTTCCTACGCCAAGTCCGTCAAACAGATTCCCTATAATATCTCCGTCCTTGAGATCAGCGCGCCTATTATCGCCCCGGGAATTTTGACGGCTCCCGCTCCATCAGCCGACGTTAACATAACGGCGTTGCTGGAGAAGGCTGGGTGTAAAACGTTTGCCTCGTTGATTTTGTCAAGCGGCGTGATCAAGACTTACCAGTCCGCCGTTGACAAGGGTTTGACCATTTTTGCGCCGAACGATGAGGCTTTCAAGGCGCGTGGAGTTCCTGATCTGAATAAGCTCACCAATGCTGAGGTGGTCTCGCTCTTACAGTATCACGCTGCCGCTAAGTACCTTCCCGTTGGGGCCTTGAAGACCAGCAAGGATCCAATCAGCACATTGGCCACCAACGGTGTCGGAAAGTACGATCTTTCTGTTACCACCGCCGGTGATTCCGTTACTCTCCACACCGGAGTTGATTCCTCGAGAATCGCCGACACGGTGTTGGACTCAACTCCACTTGCTATCTTCACCGTCGATAGTGTGCTTCTTCCTACGGAGTTGCTAGGTAAGTCGCCGTCGCCGGCTCCAGCACCAGAACCAGTCAGCTCTCCTTCTCCGACACCAGTTTTGGCTCCGACTCCGGGTCCTGCAGTTGAGGCGCCCTCTCCTGTTGCTGCTTCACCACCAGCTCCTGCGGCGGAGACTCCGGGAGGTGCTCCGGCTGGTTCACCAACGGCAGAGGCTGAGCATAGCACTTCGGACAAGGCTGCAGGTTTTCACGTGCAGGCCTCTACAGTTTTCCCCCTTCTAGTCACTTTGTCTGCCACTGTAATATCCTCCATTATCATGTCCTGAACTGTAATTTCACAAGCCATTCAATTTCTTTTTTAGTTTTTGAGCTATTTCTCTTCAATGTCATTGGTTAGGAATTTTTTTAATTTTTTTAAATTAATTTATGGACGTTGTGACTTGTGAGAAACTGGGTGTGGGACGGTTGGATTTTATTTTAGTTTTTTAGTATTAATTTTATGGAATGTGACGATTTCTGGTAATTTGTTCTGTTATTATTTTTATATGTGAATTTTTTTCCTGGGGGTGGTTGTGAGAATGAGGCCACGTGGTGGAGTCTATCTGGGTCTGTGGGACCCTACACTTTTTGGGTTTTTTTTAATTCGATGGGAAGGATCTTTCCAGAACAAAACCCAGCTCTGTTTCTGTGCGACGAATAGTTTTGGGTGTAAATTAATGTTCCGAAATTAAAAAATTATTTCTGAGGAATTTGAATGACTCGCTGGTGATGCTGCGCGTGGGAATAGGTAATTTTGTAAGCCTTTTCTAGTAGGATTGCTGGATTGGGTGTGGGATGTCCAATGTCCATACCCCAACTGCATGCAACCGCGCGTGACCAGATCGAATCATTGACTCCTCCATCCGTGTGTGAGAAGTCCTTGACCTTGATTATTCATTTATTTCTGTTGGAGCAACTGACTTCCAGGGGTCGTTGCATTTGGATTTAGCCACGTAGGCTTATTCAATTGCTCAAAATATTCTACAGAATTATGGAGAAAATTTTCTTATAAATTTTTATATTTTCAATAAATTAGTGTGAAAATATATCAATCTATTCATATTTTTTAATCTTCTAATTAATTGGTGTTAAGAATAAATTATTAAATTTACTTTTTAATCTTTAGATTTATAAGCCAACTTAATTTTAGTCCTTAAATTATTATTACTGTATAAATTAATTTTTGAATATTTAAAATTTGTTATATATTAGTTATTTTGTTAATTTTGCACTAAAGTGTAAAAATAAAAAATATATATATAATGGGTTTTAAATATTTAGAAACTTCTCATATACTAGTGAAAATTTAAAAATTAAAGCTAAATTTATTTATAGATTTGGTGATAAATTATATTTAGTTAAGACAAAAATTAGTATGTTATTACAAAAACATAACTATTTACCTTAAATTAAATTAAAGAAGAAACACTGTATACCTTGAAAATAGGGCTTATTAAAAATTTAATCAACGATATTATTTTTTTGGTAAAGTTTATTATATATGAGTAAATAAGTCCTACAAAAAAAATTAACTTTTTGTTATGATTTTTTTGTCACAAAAAATATTGAAAATCTCAACTAAAATATTTTAATGACAACTTTTTAACTTTTATTCATCGCATGTACTTTGTAGTTAAAGATTTTAGTGAAGATAAACAAAAGTTATTATTGAGGGTGCGTTAGGTACTAAGATTCTTCTAACTTTCCTATAAATAACTAGTCGGGAATCTTAGTTTCTGAAGTTTGATATAAGAATTAAAAATTGTTTTTTTCAAGAAATCAGGATTCCCGGGAGCAATTTTTAAGCAAGTTTCCCATAAAAAAAATTTCATGTAAGGGTGATATTTTTAGATTCTCGTCCCATAGGAAAGTTTTGGGAAATACAAATGATCATTTTACTCTCTCTCACAAACCATCATACCACAAGTATTCCAAACCTCAAACCACAAATCCCGAAACCCCAAATTCTAAACCATAAACCCACAAATCTTAAGACTCAAACCCCAAAACCCAAACTTGTCTATCATTCCCAATAATCTACAAGACTAACTAAACATAAATTTTATATTCTTGGGAATAAGATTCTTAGGAACCATGACTCACAAGAATCATGTTTCCTAGGAAAAAAAAAATTTCTTATACCAAACGCCCCCTGAAATGCAACTTTTTATGGTGACTCTTAGTGTCACTAAAAAATATAGATTTAGTTACGATAGTCACTAAATGTGCCTATAATGACAACGATCTTCGTCATTAAATAATTCATTGACAATTTAATTTCATATATATTCTTACAAGTCATCACTAAAACTTTTAATTATGATAACCAAAATCGGTCATCAATGAAATAACTTTCTGTAACGTCAAAACATGTCATTATATAAATTATTTTTTGTGACAACATAAGTATGTCTTCACAAAAACCCTTATTGGCAATGACATTTCTACCGTCATGGAAACAATATTTTGTGACAACTTGCTACGTCGTCATTGAAATTATTTTTTTGTGATGACATAAGTATGTCGTCACTAAAACATTTTTTCTGTGGCAAGAATAATCCTTATTTGTAACGACATGCTTTGTCATCGCTAAAACTATTTTCTTATAATGACATTAAGATGTCATCAATGAAACCTCCTTTTTTTATGACAATAGTATTGTCATCATTAAAATCATTTTTTCTTTAAAAAAATACTTATTTATGACGACATGCTTTATCGTTATTGAAATTTTTTTGTGACGACGTGTTTTTGTGTCACAAAAACCCATGTATTAAACATTAGAATCAATTAATATATATTTGAACATGTTATAACAACACTACCAAAATACAACATGTTTAAATCCACAACTTTATTGAACAACATAATATTCTAATGTACATAACATTTGAGGTTTCAAATTCAAGTATGTTCCGAGTAAAATGAAACTTAGTGTGCTAAAACATTTATGAGAGTTTGACATCTAACATTATATACATTATGCAATCACTCACTAAACTCTAGCTTCCTCAAGCTCCTGTTGAACTCTAGCATTCACATCTTATTGTTTACTCACTAGGGCAGTTCAAAAATCCAAATCAATCTAATCTAACCGATCAACCTAAACCAAACTGATAAGTTATGTTAGTTTAAATTTTTATATGGGTTGGGTTGGATTAAAATTTTTTAATAAATATTGGTTGGGTTGGTTGGGTTTATGTTAGTAAAATAATAAACCAATATAATCCAACCCAACCCAATTATATATTATTATGATTTAAATATATATTATATAATATATTTTATATTAAATATATCACATAAAATTAGAATTTATAACTAATATATGTTTATTTGTCTAATTTTTTAATACATGTAGTTGAACGAACTTATTAGATGAATTTTTAAAGTTTACAAAGAAGAACTTTAGTCTTTTTTTTTTAGTGAAATAATTAACGTTTCTTTTTGGTATAAGAAATGGTGAATAATTAGTTTGCTCCAGAATATTTTCAATGTTATTGTAGTTAAGATTTTTATTGTCATATATTTTTTTTATCTCTTTTAGAAGTATAAACTTATTTATATTTGTTTTTGCTATTTAAATTTGTGTAATATTCTTACTTTGAAATTTTTTACATAACTTTGTATTTGTCTCAAACCGAGAAACCAACACAACCCAAACTAAATTTTCATAGGTTAAGTTGGTTGGATTATAAATCTTGTAATTTAAGTTAATTTAAGTTGTAAAGTATAAAAACATTATTAAACTAAATTTGGGTTAAGTTAAAACTCAAACTACCCTAACTCATAAACACTCTTATGTCTCACCCTCTTTCTTGAAAGTTTCTTTCCAACCTTCAATGCTAACGTCTTAACATTTTCTTGTTAGTCTCAAACTTCTTATATATATTATACCATCAACTTTAATATCTGTAAAGCGATTGTATAGTGACTAAGGCAAACTTAAAACACATGGAAGTGAAATGAGAAATAGATATGACCATTGGAAAGATTCAATATCACTGCTAGTATAATTCAATAGGTCCAACAACTCTAATCAGTCTAAGAAGTATAGGCACTTATTACACTACAAAAAAACATGGTTTTTCTCACGGAATTTCTCACGGCAACAAAATCTGTGAGCATTTCTCCCGGCCTTTCTCACAGAGGATATATTCTCACGGATTTTCTCACAGATGAGTCATCCGTGAGAAATTCCGTGAGAAACATAAGCGCTAGGTGGCACGAAATATTTCTCACGGATTTTCTCACTGATACGCATCCGTGAGAAACGGTAATTTTATAAAACGCAACATTTTATTTTCGTTTCTCACAGATGCGTATCCATGAGAAAATCCATGAGAAATCGGGTTATATGCCCTAACAACGAAATCCCTCTCTTCGAACCCATCTTCTTCCCCTCCCCTGTATGCGCGGTGCAGACGCAGACTCCGCTCAAGGAAAATTCATCATCTTGACCAATTCCTCGATAATCATGCTCCATCCGTCGGCCTTCATCAGTTTTGCAGCATAAAACCCCCCCCACCGTGCTGTCACCTCGCCTGGACCAGTCACCATCGTCCTCTGTCGCTGACCTGTCGTGGCTCGCTGGAAAACAGCCCCACCAGCAGCTGTTTTGCTGTGGGTCTGAGTTGTTGAAGGAGGTATTTTACTGATTGTTTATGTCACCAGTGATTAATTCTGACTTTAATTGCTCAACATGTTGGTTTCAAATCCTTTCTTAATTTATGTAATTGTTTACTGGATGTCATCCTCTCATTTCCGATGATTTGAACCATATTCTTAAATTCTGGGCCTATATAAATTACCGGTTCCTCTTCTTGCTCTTTTGAAGGCAATCATGTAATTCCTGTGGGTTTTACTTCCTGTTTTAAGCATGAACCCTCCCCTTTATAGATTGCTGCAAAACTGTTTTGTTATAATATGATAAGTTGAACATTTTTTAGTTATGCTTGAAAATAGGTGGATGCGAATTGTGTTTTTATGGATTCTTAGTGTGGTGTTTGAGTCTGAACTTTACTGTACAGTTTAAGTAAATGCTAGAATTTATGGACTTAGAGCTTGAACTGAGGTCTAGGATTTTTATGCCAAGTTTTTAACATAATGAAGTTAAGATCTGAAGAAATTCATAATTTATTTAGGGGTCTAAGTCTCTCTTTTGGGCACACAAAGTGCTGTCTTCAGCCGCAGGGCAAAACTGTACAGTTTTGCAAAATCTTCTGTTTGAGGGGGTTGTCTTTCGAATTTTGTGTAAATTTTGGTAAGAGGCTAAATATCTTTGTGATCCCACCAGCAACTGTTTTGCTTCCAGCCGAGCAAGGGAGCGTTGGGTGTAAGCCATCGTTGCTGTTGGATATTGTGGAGGCTGGAAATAGGTGAGTTTGTGACTTTATGCTTAAATTCCAGCCTAAGTCGGTTTTCTAAGGATTATGACTTCAATTGAGTTTGGTTGGTTATTACCTTGTAGCTGTGATGTTCTTAGTTTATTGAAAACATTATGTGGTTTACCAGAATGAGAATGCTTGAGTAGTTGGTTAAGAGCTTGTTGCCCGAATAATAAAAACACATAATGAATAAAACTAAAACTATATCGGAAACTTGATATTCATGTAGTGAGTAGTGGTAAGGTAAGATTTTTAGGTTAATGAGCATAGGAAACTGGAAGAAAGAAAGACGCCTTCTGATTAGGGTGAGTAGTGGATTACTAATATTAAGTACAACTATAGTTATATAAAGAAACTATTATCATTTAATAATTCATGTAAGGAATAAAGAAAGTTATTACATTGTATTTGTTACCTCTCATATGCTGAATGTTTTGAGTATCTTTCCGTTTTAATTCATTTTCTCTATTTATTAAGCAAATGGTATTAAATCATTTTTAATGCTCAATTTTTCATCTTTATTTCTCAATTGAAATTTCAAATAATCTTAAAATCTCCTTAATTTGTCCTCAAGTAACTATATAAGAACACAATACATTAAGAAAGTATCAATTTAGCCAGTATGCTTAGACACACATGATTCTGATTGTTGTGTTTACGCAGTCCTCCTTCACTGTGGCAAACATTTTTGAAGGAATTTTCTGGTAATATGG
>JASKGM010006970.1:0-10486 GCA_034509205.1 Ceratonia siliqua
AATGCACATTACAGGATGGGGTTTATGTATCAATCTGTAAGTTTGTTTTCCATTCACTGAGTCAGTGGACTCACCCCCCAATTTTAACATTTTCAGATCAACAGGTTGAGAATTTACCTTCAGTTCCGCTTGCACCTTTCGAACCTGCTGATTGACTTGGTAGGGAATTGTCCTAAATAGTAGTATTGGTTTTACTTGAGGGTTGTGGACAAAGTTGGATAGGACTTATTGATATTTGTTGATTTATTGGTCTGTTTGCATAATTTATGTAATTTGAGTATACAGTCCATGATGAACTTTTACTACTTTTCTGATAAGCCACTGAGGCTTCTGGTTGGTGTTGGGCATGTCCACCTTGTTTTATTTGCAGGTTTGTACCCTTGGATAATCCATATTTCAGGGGAAACTCTGCCGAAATTTCTAATAAATTATGGACTTAGAATTTATTTTATGAAAGTGTATTTTAATTTTATTAATTATTTATAAATGAATTTCAATGATGTTATCTGCGTTGGTATTTGAGGCTGGTAGATAATTACCTGAAGGGTAATTCTCTACGCCAGTCACGTGTCTTAAATTGGGGCGTGACATAAACGTTATTTTGGCGGGCAACACTCGTCTGCTGCCCACTAACGCGGATGATAAGGAAGTTTTAATAATTTTTTGTTATTTTTGTTAATATATTTTTTTATTTTTTTTACATTAATAATTTATTTATTATCTCATACATATTTTTAAAAAATTTTTTGGTTTATTTTTAAAATTTCTTAACTTACAAATAAATAATAAAAAAAATTTAAAAACATTTTAAAACATTTTAAAATTTTTTTAAAAAAATATATTATATAAAAAATAATTAATTATTTTTAAAAAGTAAAAAAAATTAAGGAAAAATAAAAAAAAATAAAAATTTGAGTGTAAATGTAGGATAGTCACATCCTAATTTGACAACTCGTTACTAAAGATTAATATAATAAATAGAATGAAGGAGAAAAGAATGGAATGTTAAATGATGATTTGCCTTTTATGTATTTGAATATTTAAAATTGATAAAAAATAGATATAAATTAAATTAATAAATCTTTATTTATTTTTTATTAAATTGATTAATTATAATGATTTAATTCATGTAACATTGAAATTTTAGAAAACAAATAAACGACATAATAAAAAATAAGTAATTTGTTTTTCAAAATCTATTAAAATAGGAGAATTAAAAACTATAAAAAAGAAAAACTTTAAAAGGTTTTAAAAAATTAGTTAAAAATATTTCATTATACTCCACTCCACTAACAACCCAAACAAAAAAACAGTTTTGATGGAACATTCCTTACCCAGTTTCAAGCTTGAAAGGCAATGGACCAGAAAAACCCGGTGAAGAGAAATAGCAGAAACAGTAGCATAGAGCAACAACCTCCATATATATGTTTATATCAATCATTTGATACCTTATCTTTATCTTCCCCAACCTCAAGCGTTACACTTCCCATTCTTTTCCAGGAAAGTTAGCTGGCTTGAACTTCTACACATCGAACCTTCAATGGCAGAAGTTAAGATGACAAATAGATGGTACTTGTATATATTCCTAGGATGTGACCCTCAGATGAAGCTTGTATTGTCACATGGTTTGACTATTAGGTAACCTAAAATCACATCAGGTTTGGGTACCACCATCCGTTTTCTTCCCCCAGGGGTGTTTGCCCATAGATATTAGCAACATTGAACGGTGGGAAGCAAAATTGTTTTTGTTTATAAACTTCTAAATATGCTTTCCTTCTAGCTTTTAATTTTTATTATGACTTCAGGCTCTTAGATCTGAAATAAATCTTGACTCTCGGTTAGATAAATTATGTTCTAGGCTTTCAACCGAACTAGATTTCAATCTCAATCCCAACACTTGGATATAGTCTCCTTCTTGGTTCTCGGTTCCCAGAGTCGGCTCGACCTTTGTCATGACTTAAATTCTTGCCCGCAGGCCCTAGTCTTGGGTATGGTCCCAATCTTGGTCTTGACCCTAAACTTAGCTCCCAACTTGCAAGTGCATCTCCTAATTTAAATAGTATAAAATTTTCTTATAATTAATACACAATAATAAAAAATACTTTTTGTTGTTATTTAAATAATAAAAATACTTATTTTTCAAGAAACCAAAAATAAGTAATTTTTATCAAAACAAACACACTGTTAGGATATGTTTGGAAGTTGAAAAGTTTTTTTAAAACAAGAATAGAGTAGAAAGATTAATACAATAAAGGAGAAGAGAAGGGCCTGTTAAATGATTATTTGCCTTTTATGTATTTGAATATTTAAAATTGTTAAAAAATAAATATAAATTAAATTAATAAATCTTTAATTATATTTTTTATTAAATTGATTAATTATAATGATTTAATTCATATAACATTGAAATTTTAGAAAACAAATAAACGACATAAAAATAAATAAGTAATTTTTTTTTTCAAAATCTATTAAAATAGGAAAATTTAATTAAAAAGAAAAAAAAGAAAAAACTTTAAACGGTTTTAAAAAATTAGTTAAAAATATTTCATTATACTCCATTCCACTAACAACCCAAACAAAAAAACAATTTTAATGGAACATTCCTTACCCTCTCTTGCATATATATTTACTCTTGTAACATTCACCATATTGATCTATGTAGTCACTATCAATAACCAATTAGTTAATAACTTTTCCTTCATGTATCCTATCTGTTTGTCTCCATTGTGTTGTCTAAAAACTTCATAATTTGAACCAAGTGAGGTATCTTGACTATTCTTAATTTGCAGCTAAAGATGAATGGAATATAAGTTAATGTCTGCACCAATTCTAAAGCTTTGGATGGTGAAATCAATGGATCATATAGCAGAGCTCACGTGGTTTGTGTTCCTCGTCCCGCCCAAGGCCACATAAACCCTATGCTAAACCTGGCAAAGCTCCCCCATCTTAATGGCTTCCACATCACCTTTGTTTTCACTCAATTCAACATTGATCTCTTGAAGTCTAGAGGCCATGATTCTATCAAGGGTCTTCCCGATTTCCAGTTTGAGGTCATCTCCGATGGGTTGCCGAGGTCATCTCTGGCAGGTTGCCACCAGAGAACAAGTGGGGAATACTAGACCTCCAAGCCATGTGCCTATTAATGCCAGTTGACGGGTTAAGTTCATTTAGAGAGGTCATAGCAAAGTTTGGAGCTTCGCATATATAATAGTGACAAGTCAGTGACAAATTTAGTTCGATAGGTTAACCTCCAAACACATATATATTAGTATAGATATATATATAATAATATAAAATATTGAACTTGGAAGAAATAAAAATAATTTCCAAACATTGATAAAAGGATCAATATCCTTTTATGTTAAGAAAAAACATAATACCACTATATTAAGAGTGAAACAAACAAAATATAAGACCGATTACTTAATTAGTATACTCGATTTATATTTATTATTCGTGAACTCATACGCATTATGTTTACGTTATGTCTACCTCTCTCATAAGAGTGAATATTCTCTAGAAAAAACTTTCATCTATTTGTATAACATGTATCAATTCATGAATAGTCTTGAAAGTTGATTTTTTTTAAAGTTGGGACTATAGTCTTCAAACTCTCCTCCTGAGTGTTTGATGAAACCATCTAATTTTCAACTCAAAAGATGACAAAACACACACTTATCATGTATGATTTGGTTCCAAGAGGTAATCGAATTTCTTAAAATCCCAATTTGTGAAATATGATTTCAAGAGCCTCCTTTACTTAGAAAAATTCTGCCACACATATATTGTCCTATACAATTCGTATAATATTCAACTAATACAAATTATGTGTCTAACTCATGCTGAAAGAGGCAACGATGGTGGCTTTATTGGGAGGAGACATCCACAGGAGTTGCAGATTACAAGGGATAAAAGTGGATCCATCTTTCAAACATTTGAAAGCATTTCCCCCGGAAGTACTCTGTAGGAGAATGACCTGATCCCTGTTCAAAAATGTCGAGTTATAACTTCATTTAGATTCATTAATTTCATACACCAATTGATCACACAAGAAGAGAGAACTAAATCAATTGGCATTCTTACCTTGAGAGTGGCGTACGTCAGGCGGTATCCTGAATTTGAATATTTAACTTTGTACCTACATAACTCATAACAGTAGCACTATGATTTTGGCTCACTGGGGAATAATCCTTTAATCTTATAAAATCATTCAAAATGTTGATATAAAGATTAAAAAAAAAAAACTTTTGAAGGTTTGATGAAAGAATTGCAAATGAACAAACTTACCCTGCAACTTCACCATCGACATACCAGGGCTGCCAAGAATCATCTACGGTAAGATTCAAGGTTTTCAACCATGTTTCGGTTGATACATGCGAGATGACCATGTCATGGTCGCCACTGAAGAATACAATATTAACTAAGTCAAATTACCAATGAAACTACAATTTGTCTGAAATATGTTAGAAAAACAAAAGTGGGCATGAAGAAAATGTTAATAGATTTACATACGTGTAAAGTAAAATTTGTAAGCCCGTGTCAGTAAGATTCTTCTGATAAGGAATATTACTACCAATGTCCTTAATATATTCATCAGTGACTGTTATGTTGCACCTATACCACTGTTGAACAGTTCCCTGTTTTTCATGAGAAAAATAAGACTCAGTAATAGTTGGAAACTAAGAAGGGTGAACATTGAGATACCGCAACATGATAATAAGAGTGTCTAACACGTGTTGAACAAAGACTGCTATTTTCATAAAGTATCTATTTTTCTTAGGTTGGAAACTTCGAATACAAGAGAAACCACAAAAAGAATGCTGATTTTGGGCTATTAATATGCACATACCTTGC
The DNA here is from genome assembly GCA_034509205.1 of Ceratonia siliqua. Lineage (NCBI taxonomy): Eukaryota > Viridiplantae > Streptophyta > Magnoliopsida > Fabales > Fabaceae > Ceratonia > Ceratonia siliqua. Next base: position 4,855 of record JASKGM010006970.1, read on the forward strand.
GAACATGGAGAGCCTCTTGAACAATGTCACGGTTTGTCCAAATATCTGAAAGTATATAATGGAAATCCTGCATGCAACACAGAAATTTATTTCTTATACTGAGTATATCATATTAGTTTTATATGAGAGGCAGATAAACAGATTGGAACCTTGCACCACCAGTCTTGGTTAGATTTTAGAGATGGATTGAGGAATTTTTCAGCTTCCATCATAGCTCTTCGACCTGGTTCATCATCTGGTTTTGGGGATATCAAATCACATTTAGGTTTCAGAATGTTTTGCTTATTAAGATCTTCAAGGCACTGCAATTCGAAAAATCAAATACATGATTACTCTAATACGAGATAAAAATTATAGAGTTTTTATGGTGTCCCCGAGTGGTGCTTTAGGATATTCAAATTTTTCTTTGGTGGCTTAGATAATTCTAGAACGTTGCCTCAGAATGACACCAAAAGACAATACTCAATCTCATGAGACATTGTTATGTAATCCGGTTCCTTCAAGGATGTGAATCAAATTTTCTCAATTATAAATATTAATGCCAGCATGAATATACAAAATATTAAAAGCCCTTAATACCTGATCTATTAATTCCACTGCTTCCACACATTTTGCATTGGAGGGGTCTGGATCATAGTACCAACCATTGCAACTTTCTTTGGCTGCCTGTGAAAGAGGGCATGACGATTTTGAAGTTATAAAAACAGAGGAGGCCATTGATAAGAAATAGGACTGGAATACCTTATATAGCTTGTCTGATATGAGGCCCATTCTGTGACCAAAGGGTACCCATGAACTTAGTTGAAGGGTATTTTTTGCTTCTGGGGAGCCACTCAGGAATCCCTGATCAATACATATTTGAGAAAATTGAGGTAATGTTATCTCTTGAAACCCCATATATGATGCACAGTGAATGGAGAAGAAAATCACGTATCACTCACAACTAAGTTTATATGTGGCTGAATTCCTGCTGCATTATCTGCATTTACCACAATCATAAATCATCTGTATTAAAGTACTTGGTCTACTATGGTAAGAGTCATATTCGGAAGTGATTACATGGGAAGAAAAAGTAAGAAGAAATGTTTGACAGCTTGACATCCTCAACCAGTTTTATATTTTGTTTTCCAAAAACAGATGTTTATCAAAATCTGCTGAGAGGATTTTGAATACTACAGTAATGGACCAATCTTGAGCACCCTTCCATTTGGCAAGAGTTATTGACAAAAATTATGATTCAAATTTCAATTGTATTATGCTTGCAACCGTGATTCATATGTATTTAGACTAGATAAGTACAAAACCAAGTGAAAATCTCAAAGAATTAGGTTTAAGGTTGTAATCTAAAATTGAGCAATTAATGACTAGTCAATGTCATACAGTGGGATTTCACTCAAATCTGCTCATCAACTGCAAGGCATAACATTCAACTATGTCTGAGATACTTGTTTGCAATTCAAAGAAGAAAAGGTTGATGCCTCAACTTACCATCTAAGATATACCGAGAAATGATTGGTGCATACATTCCACCATATGAATCCGTAGCCAGAAACACCCGGTTTGTGATGTATTCTGGGTGCTCAATCAGCCACTGAATTTGAATATTGAAGTGACAGGAACATTATACAAACTTTTCAGCTAAAATGTAACCCAACTGTTATATAATGCAACTAATTAACAAATAATGCAATTATTAGTAAGAATTTTCCAACACTAAAAATTTTACCTTTCTCAGGAATATGTAGTTTTGCCTTGCTGTTGATGTGTCTGACACCTGGTAACCTTCTGCAGTTGTAGAATAGGAGAAGCCAGTGCCGACAGGAGCATCTATAAATATTATGCTAGCAGTCTAGAAAGAATTGCCACCACTGTTAATTAATTAATTGAACTTAATTAAAAGTTGCTAAGATAGTCACTCTGAAGTCTGAAAGAACAATGTTAGACTGGGAAACTCTTTACCTTTGTCCATGTATATGGGGTTAAGACTAATTGTGGCAAACCCCCTTCGTAGTCAGTTATGTTGAACTCCAATGGACCTAAAGGGGGAAAAGAAAACCAGATTAAAAATTAAGAAACAGTTGGAGGGTTTCTCCTGGGTAGAAAAATATCTAATCCCCAGCTTGTATGGTGATACAGGCATTTGGTCAGAACTCAAATAGTTAACTCGAGGAAAGGTGCCAAAGCCTATATAAGTTCTCACCAGGTACGCATACACCTAATGTGGACTCAAAGTCTCGTACTTTACTTTGGCATATTCATAACAAAAGAGGCGGGACAGTTTTATCACCCTTAACTATCCCTCGACTGTAACAATCGGGGACAATCGAGGACAATAAAACTATCCCTCCTCTACTAGTCATATGTCAAAACAAAGTATGGGACTTGAAGTCCCACGTAGTCATATGTCAAAATAAAGTATGGGACTTGAAGTCCCACTTCAAGTGTATGGGCACTTGGTGAAAATTTTATATAGTCTTTGGACACTTTTCCGAAAGCTTAGAGTGAATTCTACCCAAACTCTCGTATCAATGGTATCAGGACCTAAATGCCCTTTGGACCAATCGACTGTCAGGTGGGAAAGCTGGGGTTGTGGCTCTCGAAGGGACAGGGTCGAGGGCGATAAAATTATCCCTCATGGGGAGTCAGGCATGTGCCAAAGCAAGTATGGGACTTGGAAGGTTTTGGGCACCCTCCCTCTGGTGAGTTCTACCCACCTGTATCACATGGTAGCACATCTTGAGTTGACACTTTGAAAATCTCATCATATTAAATGGATTCAAGTTGAGGGAACCTGATAGATTGAGCTCTATTTGACTGATTGATTCATATATGAGGGCTGTTAATTTGGGAGCCACGTTTCATTGTCTTGGATGTGATAGCAAGGAAGAGATAAATAGAATCGCGGGTATAGATTCTGCAAGTTTTGGAGCTCCAAAAGGGAGCTTGCACCAATGGGCTTTTAGTGTCTTTCTCATTGTTAATGTGGTGGTCGGCGGCGACAATGAGGTATTGGATTGGGTGACTGATAAACGGAAGAGGGAAAGGGACGATCGATCGCATGGAGGATGTGATGACACGAAACAATTAGACACTGCTTACTTGTTTTAAAAAAATAATTATCAGATAATTTTAAGCCTTGTATAAAATTTTTTAATATTTTAAATCATTTTAAAACAAAAAGTACGTCAAAATGATATAAAATTTTCATTTTAAAAATATTAAAAAATAATTTATTCAGATTATTTTTTAATAAAATATTATCTAATAATTTTTATTTAAAAACAAAGTAATTTTTATTTTATTGTTATTTAATAACAAAAGTTCTAAATCTATATTTAGCCGTATTCTTAAAATAATCTTTTTCTAATTTAAAATTTTTTTGCACAGATAACCTTGAAAATTATTGTTACTTTTACAACTATAAAATATTTAAAATATTATTCATTGGACCTTATAATATTTTTTTATGATATCAAATAAAATTTTGTTATTTTCACAAATTTATTCCATAAACATTTTAGAAACTCGCTCTATATCATTACTCCAATTGATTCTCATTCCATTCCATGTTGTCACACTTATTTTCTTTAAGATATTTGTGAGTGAATAAGTTGTAAAAAGATAATTGCAAAAGTAGAGTTAGCAATTAGATAATAGCTTTTATGAAAATTTTGTCAAACACTTTAATTGTTATGAAATTTAAATTTTTATTTTTTGTTCAAAGATAATAATTTTTATTAAATAAATATCATTTTAAATATTTGTCTAGTTATTTATTGCAAAATTTTTTAGAAGGGCATAATATTAATAAATAATATTATTATCTCTTTTGCATTAAAAGAAATAAAAGTACTCATCACTAAGAAAAAAGAAAGAAAGTAAAAAAAAACATACCAGCTTGAAAAAATAGTCCATTTAAACCAGAGCATCCAGGTCCTCCAACTAAGTAAAGTATAAGAGGGTCAATTCTTGGTTGTCCTGTTGACTCTATAAAATAATAGAATAGTTCCGAGTCCTCCACCCCTATATAACTTTTTCACAAAATATAACAAAATTAATTAGCCACGTATATTTTAAAATGGGGCATATTTTTTATTTTAATTTGACAAAAAAATTAAAATTATTTAAATTTAAATACAACCACCTCAATAGTTTATGTATAATATAATTTGTGTAAGTAATATACTAATATTATTCTTATATATATATAAAATCTTTATTTTGTAAAATAATTGTATTTAACTACTTTAGAGATATTATATGTTAGAATAATTTTTTATAATATTTTTTTGTTATCTTAAATAATTTGATAATATTCCAAATAATGGTACAGACAAAATAAAACCTTATACAATATCTTTTTAAAATACTATTTTTTAAAACATAAGACATAATTTATTCTTTCTTTTAATTAAAAAATATAGTTATCATTACTAGTGTTGTTGGACAATGACGGGTTGAACCGATCCAAATTTTAAAATATAATACTTAATAATTGGATTATAATTATTAATTAATTATATTAATGTTCCAAAGAGTTGGATGAGTGAGATGTCATTAGTTCATCGTTATTTCTTAGTATTCAATTAACTCGGAGTTAGCTTGTTATTATTTATTGTAAAATATTTTTTTATTTATCAAAAGATCTCTTAATTATATAATTTTTATTTATTATCAAAATATAAATATTTCTTAAAAATTAAAAAAATTTACAACTTAATCTAATTTTAAATTTAATCTTAGTTAAATAATTACATGGTTAAAATAATCTTTGTAAATTTTTTTTTTTTATAAAACTCAAATCGCTCATTTGTTTATTCTTTCTTAATAATATTAACGTAAAAAAAAACACATTAAATAATTTTTTATAATCAATAATAATAGGCATATTTAATGAGTCTTTAAGAACATTTTAAATATATAAATAAATTTAAATTTAAAGTTAGATTAAGATATAATATTTTTTTTAATATTAAAAAAATTGTATATATTTTTATAATAAAAATAATAATCATATAATTAAAATATTTTTTTAAAAATGAGATAATTTTATTTAATAGCCTACAAGTCTATGATATAATTCCAACTATATTTAATATGCAGAAGACACAAGTAAATAAGTTGAGAAACAATGTGAGACGTCATAGGATTGAAGTCATTTTTTGAATATTAAGATCGCTTGTTATGTATGTAAATATCATATTTTGTTTATTTTAAAAAAACTAAAAAAAATAGACAAAAATACAAAAATAATAGAAATAAAGAATACTCAAATAATAAAATAAAAACAAAATAATTTCTTTTGACCCACCGCCATTCTCTTTTTCCTATCACTTCACGTCTCCCACTATTACATTTTCTTTGATTTCTCTTTCAGCCACCTATTTTTTTAACTTTTTTTTTTTTAAAATTTTGTACTTTTCTATCATAATCTTTAGTTGATATTGCAATCTCCTCCCTAATTTATTAATTGTAGTACATTGCACCCTAAACTATAATAATTTAGTCAAATTACCCCACACCATTTAATTAAGTGTTAAAATTAATGATTTTAGTTAACATGAATTAGTTATGTAATTAAAAAAACTTGATAGAAACAAAAAATAATAAATTTATTATGTAAAATAATATA
>JASKGM010006972.1:0-10485 GCA_034509205.1 Ceratonia siliqua
TTACTTTTTTTTTTTGGAACACATTTTCTTGTCTTATGCGCAAAGGACACAGCCAGAAAAGGAGGGGATCCGTGCGCTTGGGAAAATAGAGATGCCGACCTAATATACAGTGAGATTGGTTTATTGATGTTAATTTTATATGCAAACTCAATTTCTTTTGGATTATGTTGTTCAAGTAATGATTAGGGTTACCATAAAAACATTGACTTAATCTTTTACAAGACAAGTTTCACATTTTGGCCTTCGCTGCCCTAATGTTCAATTATGTCTTGCTATGCTATCACGATAATCAATTGTATGAACAGAACTCTTATAGGAATTATTAGTACGGAAAAACTTATTTAATTTCTTCTTATTTGTTTTTAATAAAAGCTTCAACTATTTGCTTCAGTTTAAAAAAAAAAAATCTGTTGTCATATAAATTTTTTAGGACACTTTTGGTCTCCTAGTATACCAAAAGTTTTAATTTGTTCTCCTTAGTTTTAATTTAAATAATTTTGTCCTCTTAATTTTATTAAAATTTCAATTTGATCCCCTCTATTTAACCTCAGTTAATTTTACGGTGACATGGTTAGACTATTTTTTACATGTAGACTAATTATGAGTAGTGATACTCATACACTACTTTTTCTTACACTATTATTACATCTTATGTCGCATATATTATTTTATTATTATTTATCACTTACCATTATTTATCATTATCATTATTTTATAATATATCATTAATTAAAAGTGAAGTGTAAAAAAAGTATAAAACAATAGTGTATGATTATTATTATTAGACTATTATATACATTAGCAAGTCTTTTTTACACATTACCAAACTCATTTTCCACGTCACCTTCCTCACTATTCTCATCTTTCCCCCAATTCCCTCTAATTCACCCCAAGCGCGCCTTAACGTAGAGCAAAAGAGTATTTTAGCCGAACCTAGTTCTGAATACCTAAGTGGGTGGTAATTCCACCATTCCCTCAAAAATCTGAGCTTCATCTGAGCCTTGTCGTCCTAGAATTTCAGTGATCCTTTCTACAACTGTGTTTGGCAAATGTGCAGGTTCACAAGCAGCTTTTGCTTCTCCGAGCTTGTGGCTTGCTCCCAACCCGAGCAAGAGATGGGCGAGCTGTTTTTCCTTTTCTACACACCGTGTTGGCTTATGCTTTGTCTTGGAGTACTATTCTCTTCAAACTATGTGATGTTTTCTAATGTAGTAGGAAGCAAAGATCTAATAAGAAAATTTTGCAAACACAAAAATTTCCAAGAAATTGTACTGTATATGAATAATACCATGAACTAGGCTAGACGGGCTCCAGAAACAAAAGTAAAAAATATGATATTGCATAATCTGATTTCCTCATTTCCAAAAGACGTACCAATATATGGCAAGAGCAAGAGATACAAAACAGTACAAAAAAGACAAAGGACCATTACAACTTACTAACTATGGCCATTTTGTCAACATTGCATTAATGGTTAATCACTCCCGCTAATTAGCAAACAAACCAACCAACATAATTTAAATAACAACACTTATTTCTTTGGCTTTTGTGACTATCAAGTTTAGAATAATATTCTAATGACACATGCTCTGCATCAGTCTTACTTTCTTGATGAGAACTCGTCTTCGAGTTAATATCAGGATAAAGAGGCTCCTCATGATCAAAATATTCATAGAGATAAGCTACATCGAAAGTACTTGATATCCCAAACACCTCAGGTAAATCCATCACATAAGTATTGGAATTGATCTTCTTAATAATTTTATAAAGGCTTATATTTTCTTGGCTACAATTTGTTGTACATACCAACTGGAAATCTCCTATGTTGGTAAGCTGCTGTCTTGTACTTGGAATTTGTTTCCTGTAGTTTCTTTCTAACTTCTTCATGAATATTCTACACATCTTCAGCCATATGCTTGGTTGCTATGTTTTTCCCAGAAACTTGAGGAAGTTTAGCCAAATCTAATGTATGTTGGGGAGGCTTTGTGTACACAATGGAGAATGGTGAATGTCCTGTTGCACTGTGAGGCGCATTATTATAAGCAAACTCAACTTGTGGGAGTGCATGATTCGACCCCTTGGGCTTGTGTCCACAAATGCACCTAATCAAATTTCCCAGGTCCTATTAAGAACCTTAGTTTGAACATCAGTTTGAGGGTGTGCAATGCTGCTAAAATTTAAAGATGTATCAAACATCCTCCATAAAGAACCAAAAATGGCTTCAGAATTTTGAGTCTCGGTTCGAGGTAATGGACTTTGGAACCCCATAAAGTTTGACAACCTCCCTAAAAAACAATCTGGCAATGTGAAAATCATCTGATGTCTTCCTACAAGGAATGAAATGTGGCATTTTATAAAATCGATCTACTACCACAAACACCGAATCAACTCCTCTTTGTGTTCTAGGTAGCCTAAGTATGAAATCCATAGACAAATCCTCCTAAATATTATTGGGAATGAGCAAGGGAATATACCAACCAATATTTTGAGACTGACCCTTAGATGTTTGGCAAGCATAACACTTTCTCACATAATTCTTCACACCCATTCTCAAATGAGGCTAATAATACTTTTCTTCCAACATAAAAATGGTTTTGTCTCTCCCAAAATGTCCACCAAGACCACCTCCATGAATATCTCTAATGAGCATCTCCCTTAAAGAAGTTTTAGTAATACATAAAAGATTCCCATAAAATAAGTAGCCATCAAAATATGGAACTCACCAGCTGGTTGCTTGGTAGTGCATTTATGCCATAATTCTAAAAATTCTTCATCACCTTCATATAATTCTTTCAAGTATTTAAATGCCACAATCTCTTGCTGTAATGAAACAAGCAAGGCAGCCTTTCAACTTGATGTGTTTGCTACTTTATTATTAACACCATATCTATGTTTCAGCACAAAAGAGAATTTCTACAAGAATGTAGACTACCTAATGTGCATATTACTCAAATGCTTTTAAGTATTCAAAAATTTCAAAGCTTGATGATCTATGTACAGTACAAACTCCTTCCGAATGAGATAATGCTCCCAATATTTAACAGCTCGTACTGCAACATAAAATTATTGGTCATAGGTTGACCATTTCTTCTTTGTGTTATTAAGCTTTTCACTAAAGTAGGCAACTGACCTCCCTTCTTGAGACAAAATAGCCTCAATTCTAATTCCACAAGTATCACATTCCACTTCAAGGAGCTTGTTAAAGGAAGGTAAAGCCAAAATAGGAGCATTACACAACTTCTCTTTAATAAATTGAAAACTATCTTCCTTCTCATTTAAATTGGCCTTTCTTAACACAATAAGTAAATAAGCAACTATGGCACTGAAGTTCTTGATGAATCTTTTATAAAAAGAAGCCAATCCATGGAAAGGGTCAATCTCTAATTGCCTTCATTTTGTTTTCATCAACATGAATCCTTGAGTACTCACAACATAACCCAAAAACAAAATTTGAGACACCATGAAATCACACTTCAAAGTTGGATCTTCAGAGTGGGTATCACCAAATTCAAATTAGACTAGGAGATGAATGGAAAACAGCATTCAAGATGAAGGAAGGCTTGTTTGAATGACTTGTTATGCCATTTGGCTTGTCTAACGCTCCCAGTACCTTTATGAGACTGATGAACCAGGTATTGAAACCTTTCATTGAAAAATTTGTTGTGGTTTATTTTGATGATATTTTGATTTATAGTGAAGGAGAAAAAAAAACATTTGTTTTATCTTAAAGAAGTACTTTTAGCTCTTCAAAAGAACAAGGTTCATCTTAAAGAAGTACTTTTATCTCTTTAAGTGAACATACAACTTGTTCTCTTGAAGTGCTAAAAGTACTTCTTTAAGATGAAACAAATGTTCTTCTTCTCCTTTACTATAAATCAAAATATCATCAAAATAAACCATGACAAATTTTCCAATGAAAGGTTTCAAAACTTGGTTTATTAGTCTCATAAATGTATTGGGAGCATTAAAAAATCTAAATGGCATAACAAGCCATTCAGACGAGCCTTCCTTTGTCTTGAATGCTGTTTTTCATTCATCTCATAGTTTAATTCATATTTGGTGATACCCACTCCAAATATCCAACTTTGAAAACACCTGAGAACTTTCCAACATATCAAGCATGTCATTTAACCATGGTATAAGGAACCTATACTTCATAGTTATTCTATTAATAGCCTTGCTATCCACACATCCTCCAACTCTAATCTTTCTTAGAAGTTAATAACGCTGGTACTGCACAAGAACTTATACTTTCGCGAATCAAAGCTTTCTTTGGCAGATTTTACATATGCTGCCTTAAAATCTCACTTTCATTGGGACTCATGCTATAATGAGTTAGATTAAGCAAAGTGGCTCCTAGTACAAAATCAATATGATGTTGTATGTCTCTGACATGCGGTAATAGATTAGGAAGTTCATCAGAAAATAATTCATTGAAATTCTGCAAAAGATTCTCCACCTTCTTAGGAAACTTCCTAGTAGGTGATTATTGTATTCCTTTAGGCAAGACTTTAATGAAAACTATATGCATTTCATTTGACTTCTTGACTGCATCTTTAAACTCTTTCTCTAAATATACAATGGTTAAAAATAACTTTCCCTCACCTTCAGAAGCTTTAGGACTATGAGTTGCATATTTGTCTAGTACCATAGCGATTTTATGACCTTTCCAATGGAACAAACAAACATTATCTCTACCATCATATTTAATGTGCACATCATACTTCCAGATCTTCCTAATAATACATGTGTAGCATCCATATCAATCACATCACATTTCACCACTTCTGAATAGTGTTTCCTAATAGATACAGGAACTTTACAAACTATCCACCCTTTCATTCGGTCTCTTCTTCACCCAATCAATCAAATATGGTGATGGGTGTGGTTTAATAGGTAGCTTCAGATGCTCAACTAATTTTTTGGATATGACATTATTACAACTACCATTATCAACTATTATATTGCATACCTTCCCTTCAATACAACATAAAGATTGAAAAATATTATGTCTTTGAAAAGATTTCCCTCAGGTTTGGGAACATAAAACCTGCTGCACCAGTAAATTGACTTGTTCCCCTTCATAGTCCTCTCTACCAACTACTTCATACACTTCATCTTCATATTCTAGCTGTTCATTATCCTCCTCAAATTCATCTTCATCTAGCTCTACTAAATTAATGGGTTTTCTGGATGGACACCCATTTGATTTATGCCCCAGTTGTCTACATTTGTAGCATTTCATTGTACTTGCTTTGAGATATGGATTAGAATTTCTAGAGAGTCCCTGATTAACTTGTTTGTTGATTTGATTTCCTTTGTTGTATCCACGGCCACCAATTCCTTTAAAAGCATCTGCATTTTTTGGGAGGAGGCTTAAGAGCACTAGATTATGGTGCTTTGCCTTTCCTTGAATTAGAATTGCCTTCACTCCATTTCTTCTTAAAGTGGGTGTGTGTAATCACCTTCTCTCCCTCTATTCAGCTTTCATAGCTAAGTTGCACACTTCATTTACACTCCATATAGTTTGGAAGTCAGTTTTCTCCTTGATGTCGTTTCTCAACCCTTCTAAATATCTGGCAACTCTTTAAGGCTTAGTCTTATACAAATTATTTCAGAGTGACAATCTATTAAATTCTGTGGTATACTCCATAATTGACTTATATCCTTGATGAAATTCTTGGTACATCTGAAACAAATGCTTATCATAATCTGCGGGTAGGAATTTATCCATTAATTTCTGCCTCAGTTTCCTCCAAGATCTGAATGGAGGCTTTTCCCTTCGCCTTCTAGTTGAAGTTCGTCCCACCATATTGTAGCTCTACTCTTAAATTTAAATGCTACCCACTTCACCATTTTCTCTTCAAGAATTTCCATTACTTCAAAAAATCTTTCCACCTTCGACAACCAGTCTAAAAATTCCTTAATACTTAATTACCATTGAATAAGGGTAAATCAACTTTAATTTTAAATTCTTTGGGACCCTTTTGTGTGGAAAATCCCTATTATTTTGTCCTCATCTAGTATGAATTTCCTGATGGCCCAATACTTCATTTTCTGTTTCAGATTTAGTCTCCCAATGCATTTTACCACTTCTATTTTGATCTCTACGTCTCTTTGCCAGCATCTCACATATTTTTGTAAACTGGTTGCTGTAGATAATTGATATTCCTCCACCACAGCCTATATATCATTTTCTCTTTGTAATCCATCATGGGTTCCACTTCCTCCTCCATTGTGTGCCATCAAGCCAGGAGAAACCTTGCTCTGATACCACCTGGCATAGTAGGAAGCAAAGATCTAACAAGAAAATTCTACAAACACAGAAATTTCCAAGAAACTGTACTGTATATGAACAGTACCACGAACTAGAGTTAAATGGCTCCAAAAACATAAGTAAAAAATCTGATATTGCATAATTTGATTTGTTCATTTCCAAAAGATGCACCAAAATATGGCAAAAGACAGAGATACAAAGTACAAAAGAGACAAAGGACCATTACAACTTACTAGCTGGCCATTTTGTCAACATGGCATTAATGGCTACCACTCTCACTAATTAGCAAACAAACCACCAATAGAATTTAAATTACATCATTTATTTCTTTGACTTTTTATGACTATCAAGTTTAGAATAATATTCTAATGCCACTTGCTTTGCATCATTTTCTCTTAAGATCCTTATTTTTTTAGTGAGACAGTAAGGAAAATGAAATATCTGGATAGTGTGTACGATAATAACATAAATTGGGTTGGCAAATTCATAGTTGAATTTGGTAATAAAACTCGTGTGACTTGTATAAAGTGCAGGATGGGAAATTTTGCTATCGTTTCTCTAAATTCTCTATATTGCTAGGAGAAGCTTTTGAACAATCTCAATTGAAGTATTGCATATGCAATTAATTCATAAACGTAGAACTTAAGAATTTTTTTGTACATAGTTGAATGACTGACTAAGGGATTCTTTTCGTATATCAATTTTACTCAAAAACTAAAAGGTGCAGTTGTGTTGAGAATTTCAGAATGTTGATGTTTGATGAATATGACTATGAAACACACCAGACAGGACAGGTTAAGATAAATCAACTTAGTCATTCAAGATTAAACCAGGAATAAGGGCCTTTACTTGTATATTTTTGTTTATGGAATTGGTATTCTGGGAATAATACCAGAATATAGGGGTGTGACTTATAAGTGGCATATGTTCAAGTCCTCTTCTATGTTGATTCTTATTTTCCTTTGGATCAATGGCATAGCTTGGGACTATTGAGACTCATCCAAGCAAACCAATGTTAGTTAAGTCATTAAAGGAAAAAGGAATAGAGGGGAAGAAAAAAAGGTAATTCCTTATAGATAATAGATTTGGAACTGTTGACATACTGTATTACTAAGATTATGAATAACACCTCTTGGAACAATTTCTAATCTTTTGAGAAAGAAGACTACTCTAGAAGGACAAAATTAATGGCTCCGTCATCACAAAGTTAGTTGAGGTTAGTGGAAGGACTAAATTGGAACTTTTAATGAAACTAGGAAGACAAAATTGTTCAAATTGAAACTAGGGGGATCAAATTAGAACTTTTGGTATAGTAGGGGGACCAAAAGTGTCATTAAGTATTTTTTTATCATCTTAATTCATTTAATTGTTTAAATAAGAGTGAATTTAATATTTTTAGAGATATTGTATTTTATAATGATACCTTATCATATTCAATATTTTTTTCTCTCATTCTCGGTTAATTAGTGGTGTTCTTTGATTAGAAAATTTTGGTATTGAGTTTTGTTCTCTGTCTCAGTTTGGCTGGTGTTTTATGATTGGAAAATCCATATTATGGGTATGAGTTTTCTTCCTATGACTTTTGTTTAGTTGGTGTTCTTTTATTGGAAAATTCATATTATGGGTGTGGGTTGTTTTGGTTTGAGCTTTGTGGATTCAATATGCTGCCAATTCTGATTTTGGATCTTGGTTCTGTGTTGAGCTTGAATTTGGGTTGTTCTGGTTTGAGTTTTTGTCGTTTACTATTCTGGTTTGAGAAATTTCTTTTGACCATTCTTTGGTTCAATGGTTATTTGGGAAATTATGTTTTACCATTCTTAGGTTCAATCTTCTACTTTGGCTGTTTGATTTCCTAGTGGCCATATCTTAGGATTTTCTATTACAAGCTTTATAAACTATGCATCGTGTGGCAATTAGTGGCTGTTTGAGGGTGCAGGAAAACCATTTGCACATGGTATACTCAGGTTTGCCCACTTGTCACTCCTTTAATACAATCTTTCTTTTTTCCCTCAAGTATATCAAGCTTAAGACATATTAGCTTGTGCAGGTAGACTATGCAACATCTTGTTAGCCTTCCATATGCTAGAAAAAAAAGTTCCATTAATGCATTATTAAGACATTTAGTGTTTTTCTTTCTTTTCAATTCTCTAGCATGAGAACTTTGAATTTTAGTTTGTCTTTAAAAACTAAAAAGCATTATGTGTAATTGTTGTGAACCATCCTGCAAGCAATAATATCTGCTTTAGTATTAGAAACTCTGATCATCATACTATATCTCATTCATTTATGCATTACAGTGATAATGTCACTAACATGCCAGTGATAATGTCATTAATTGTGTTTGTTCAAATTGAAGCTTAGTGTTGTAAGAAACAAGTAGCTAACATGTATTGTAGTATTTTCTTTAAATGTCATATATATAGCAACCTCGTTTCTTTTTATAACACAATTGAATCCACAAACATGATATTATTAATCCCTCCCTTTTTATTTGTTTCCCTTTAGAGGGACATATATCAAATAACCCCTGGCCGTGACTTTCCATTTCATGAAGTAAATTCACCTAGTGAAGAAGTTCCTCCAGAACTTCCAGAGCCTGTGCTGGGAATTAATTTTGCTAGGGATGGCATGCAAGATTTCGGTTTGATAGTGTTGACAAGTATATCATTCTCTGTAAACATTGCAAGTGGTTTGAGTTCTTTTTGCCTACTTGTCTAATTTATCACATATGTTGAGTAAGGTGCATAGGATCATGAGCTTACTTTACTAATGACCCTTTGCATCCACACTATTTTGAGATATTCCAAAATCAAGTAAATCAATATCAATTTTAAAAAAAGAGAGATGACAATAATATGATATCATTCTACAATATTCTTGTCCAAAAATATAATAATTTGATGATCCCAAAATACTATTATTTTCTATCATTTATAACTTGAAACAAAATATCATTGTCATTTACAAAATGTCATTGTCATCCACCACAACTAAACAAAAGCGGTCCCTATTCTTGTGACTCTGTACAAAAAGTGATTCCTACTAAACAAAAGTGATTCCTACTACTTAAAAAAGTCAATCATATATCCAAATAGGCATTGCAAAAGTAATTTCCATATGTGCACTTATTGCAAAATAACACTACTGGACTACTTGAGACTCTTGGTTAACAACTATGTTTGCAAACCTTCTCCTGTTACATTCACTTGCAGCCATCAATGTCTATTAGGTTACACTAGACTGCCTTGTAGCTTGACTACTTTCACCAACACCTTCACCAGTAGGTTGACCAACACCTTGCTTTTTTTCTAGCTGCCACATATTAAGCAACTACAATGAATGTATCTCACAAACACATGAAGACACAAATAAATTTTTTTTGACTATGCACTTACATTTTTGTTGCCTCCCTTGGGAATTAATCTATCAACCTGGTCCTTAGCCTTGAAAATTATGATATTGTGACCTAAATGTCCACATCTGTGACACTTAATAGTAGCATTTTATCTTTTGAGCTTATGAGGATCTTTAGGCTGATCCTTATCATTTCTCCTTTGCTTCTTCGACCTTTTAGGGGATCTTCTCAAAGTAGGAGGCTAAATTGGCTCAATAATGGTTTTGGGCCACAACTAAAGCACATTAGTTGGGTGTATTATATGCCCATAACATGTTAAGTAATTTTTCGTATTGTATTGGGAATATAAAACATAGTTAATACATTAAAAACATGTACATGTATGTAAACACCCGATTTTGTCTATGTAATTTTTAAAATTTAGAAAAATAACAAAATACAAAAAATAAAAAAAGAAAAAGAGACAACAAAAATACTTTGCAACCCAATCTTTTTTTTTGTTATTGTTAGCCCATTTTCCTTCCCCTTAACTCATTTTCTTTTAAGCCCAACATTACCTAAACTAATCCAAATTTTTAACCAAATCTTTTAGCCCATTTTCTTCTTAACCTACCCATCTAACCCATACCCATAAACCCAACTCATAACCTACTTTTTCATTTTAACCTAGCCTCCCTCTCACTTTTCCCTCACACTTTTTCCCACTCACGTTTTCCCTCTCATTTTAACCTAGCCTCACTCTCACTTTTTCCCTCTCATTTTTCTCTCTGACTTTCCCCCCCTTCTTCACCCACTTTCTCTTTTTCCCACACACTCACCTATTCTTTTTCTCATCTCCTTCATTCCTTCATCT
>JASKGM010006973.1:0-10485 GCA_034509205.1 Ceratonia siliqua
ATTTTTCTTCTCCTTTGTGGTACCATCCTGTTCGATTCAAAACAAATTATTTTGAGCATAATTCACGAGGTTTAAATTTTCCAATCTTTCTCTATTCCCAAAGACTGCCCTCTCTGGTTTACATTTTCCCTCAGTTATATGCAACGTGAAGATGTTGGCTTCAATTATAAGATTGCCCGGAGCTTTCATACAGGTTTTTTCGGCGATTGCCCTGTTTCTTTCAGAACTGGAGGATATGCTTCGGTGAATTATCTCTCTAATCTCTATATGGCGAGAAGATGGCAACATAATGTCTCATTTTGTATTTTTATGAGTTTTGTACAAATTTTCAATCCTATGGTTAACAGCATAGCAGCTTTCTTTCATACCCAAAAAAAATTCTACCTATATATTCACTTGAGCAGGCATAAACATAGAGATAGACAGCAAGTATTTTAGTAATGCAAACATAGTGCATATTTCAAATGCGATATCACCTGCATACTCTATCGGGCTTCTAATTGAGAAATAGTTAATTCATTGGTTGATCTAGATTCGAGGTGATTTGAGGAGGAACTTGCTTCCACTGAAAACTTTCTCACATAGAAACCAGGTTGTTTAGGCTCTGCCAATTCAATCTCACTTCCCAACATTAGAACCACTGATGACATGGTAGGCCTATCCTCTGGATATTGTTGAACACACAAGAGACTAATATGGATACAACGCACTACTTCTGATTCAGTGCAAGAATCCTCAATGTTTTTGTCAATCAATTCTAGAACCCTGCCTTCTTTCCACTGTACCCATGACTGGAACACAAAAAAGTTGCTTGTCACATCACACATCTCAATTTGATGAAGGTAAACACAAAAAATGTAACTCGGCTTCTTACATGACCAATAAGGTTATAGGCAAGTTCTGCATGATAAAATCCTTTATTTCTCTTCCCAGTTATTATCTCCAGCAACAAAACACCAAAGCTGAAGACATCAGATTTCACTGAAAATAGCCCATCCGCAGCATATTCCGGTGACATGTAGCCACTACATGGTACATTTAGAACAAAAACAGTTAGAAAAGAATAAAGATTATGGAGCTTGATAGCTAGTAAGACACTCACTAAGTTCCTACTACTCTGTTTGTGTTTCCTTCAGTCTGGTCTCCCCCAAAAGTTCTAGCCATTCCAAAGTCTGATATTTTTGGGTTCAACTCTTCATCTAGTAATACATTACTTGCTTTGAGATCTCTATGAATAATCCTCAATCTGGAATCTTGATGAAGATATAGAAGGCCACGAGCAATTCCACAAATAATGTGGAAGCGCTTAGACCAATCTAAAACTTTACCTTTGCTGTTATCTGTTCCATCCAAAGTAAATTATTTATTCATCTTTCAAAAGTTAAAGTGCAGTAACTGCAAAATGCACTAAACTCACTAAATTAGCAAACTAATATTAGCTATCTTACAGTACCCATACCAAAAATGAAGGAGTCCAGGCTACCATTAGGCATGTATTCATAAATTAACATTTTCTCTTGTTCTTGAATGCAACATCCGAGAAGCTTTACAAGATTCCGAT
The DNA here is from genome assembly GCA_034509205.1 of Ceratonia siliqua. Lineage (NCBI taxonomy): Eukaryota > Viridiplantae > Streptophyta > Magnoliopsida > Fabales > Fabaceae > Ceratonia > Ceratonia siliqua. The sequence goes on from JASKGM010006973.1 coordinate 1,562, forward strand.
GCTGAAGTTTTGCAATCAGTTTTACTTCATTCTTGAACTCAGTTATTCCTTGTCCTGAAATTTTTGAAAGCCTCTTCGCAGCAATTTCTTGCCCATGTTCTAATCTTCCCTGCATGTTTATATTTTAAAGTATATAGAGATAGCCTTTATAGGTTAATACTTGTTTATAATTTTTCATCCTAATGCTTTAAAACTTACCCTGTATACAGGTCCAAAGCCACCTTCTCCAATCTTGTTTTTTATTGAGAAGTTATTGGTGGCAATAGCAATTGTTGACATCTGAAGCAATGGGAGATTCAAGTCTTCCTCTTGTCCTTCATTGCTTTCACCTCCTATATATTTTGATTTCTCTGGAAAAATGGAATAGGACTAAACTTTGTTACAAGCTCAATAAGAGAATTGAACAAATGAGTATTAATTAATACACAAGTTTGATAAGCAAAAATATACGGCACAACATGAATATTTTCATCATCTACGAAGTTACAGTACTTTAGGCTATTCATTCAACCAGATTGAGCCATTGTGTAAAAAATGTGTCAGACTGAAAAGCCTTTTACTGTTAAGGGAAGAAAATTGTGGTTTTTAACCCTCTAACATTCTTCACGTTTTTCTTAGGGGTCAAATAAGTCCAACTCAGAGGTGAATCACTTGTGGATGTAAGTATAAGAAAAATATAGATAAGAAATAATATACAGAAAAAATGTGTGTATAGATGTAGTTACATTCATGCAAATTTGTTGTCCTAGAGAAAAGAATACACAGATTCCTAGTATGACATTGCGGCCTTAAAACTGAGTAAGAGATTTTACCTGCCATTTTTCTCCGTAATTTTCGGATATAATAGCACCCAAGTAAAAGCACCCCAAAAACTACAGCAATGGTGGTAGCAACTACAACTGTCAGCTTCTTCCTGCCCTTATATTGTGAATCTTTATGTTGGAATTCAAATAAAAGAAAAAAAAATGGTTAAGCCACAAGTTGAAGGAGTTAACTTGAGTTTTCATGGATGAAAATGGACCCTTGATTAGAACAACAGAAGAATTGATTGGCAAAGTTTATTCCTTACCTAATTCTGAAGCATCCATTCGAATATATAGATCCTGCCCCCCAACTTGAAACTGTCTGATGTCAATTAGATCGCCAAACCACATGGCACAACCACCACCTTGTCCTCTTATATCTGAATTTGCATAGGCCATACAAGAACAGTTGTTTAAGCACTTCTCTCTGCATTCCTCTAGACCCATTGCCTCATCCAGCCAAGTATGCGTAGTATCAGGCACTTTTAACCCACTCAATTTGACAAACCCAACCTTGCTTTTGTCTGTGCAGTTTAATGGTATATTGCGGACACAACCTTGAGACCAGTCCATTGAGTTCCATTTTTGTGGTGACTCAGGCCTGAACCCTTTTAAACATTGGCAGACTGGTGATTCAGTAAGGATACAATTTCCGTAGGCTCCACAAAGGCCATAAGTATCACAGTAGTCTTGTGGCATTGATGAATAAACCCTCCAGGTTCGATCAGTTTCTGACCATACATAGCGATGACGAACAAAATTAGTTTGGTTCAATACTAATCTTGAGATTACTGAATTACTCTTGAGGCTGAACAAGTAGTAGACCTCACTTTTATTGGAGACAAACTTGTAATCAAAAAGAGGATTGGACTTTAGTTCTGGTGAACCACTAAAACCATGGCCATTCCATGGTCCAGTTCGATAGTACTTTGTAGCTCCTTTCATCATATAAAATTCAGGATAGTTGTTGAGGACCACAGTAAAAGAAAAGTCACTGGGAGATGGATCATCTCGACTTTTCCAAGCTGTTAGACGCCTGTTCAAGCCAATTCTTAGGTCGTAACCCAATTTCATCTCTGGTAACATTGTATCAGACAAGTAGTCGAAGCTTTGCCACAAATAGCCTTCTGGGTTTGCCTCTCTCTCGTCTCGTACCACAAGATTGCCAGAATCTAAGAGCTCAGCCATTGGATTCTGCACTTGTTTCAGCGAACTTGAATACCAAACAACAGTGTTATTTTGGCTGAGGACAAAACTGCCAGTGCGGTTTACTGTTAAGGTGCCGGAGGAATCATTGATTGGGTTGAGCCCGTTTGCTACCCAAACTACTGTCTGAATTGGGATATCCTTGTACCAAATTCCCAGATAACGTTTCTTGGAAATTCCAGGACTAAAGAAACCAAGTTCAAAGCTTCCACCTTTGGAAATTAATGTCATGCCATCATTTAAGGATTTGGACTGACGAATGGAATCAACTGCCAAGGAAACTTTAAGATAAGGGACAAGTATATATGAAAGGATACTCATGAAAGAAAGAATGTCCATTGAGTTCTAGCTTTTGCAGCACTGATATGCAAGGATACTATCAGTTGATATGAAAGGATACACGACCTAGCTTGATATCTTCTCCTGACAAATGTATGACAAGAAAATAATAGAAAGTGAAACTTCAAATTGCCCTAGATGATCGAATGCAGTCAGATTTCTTGTCTGTAAGGGATTGACGGTTCGCCCAAATATTACCAAAGTCAAGGATGATAGCGAAAGGGTGACAACAGAGGAGTAAAGAAAACAATAATCCAACCAAGGTGAAAAGCATGCTTACTTGCCACATGAACGGCCAAGCTTAAACCCTCCTAACTTCTGCAACGTTGTCATTTTCTTGGCAAGCAAAGTCGTGGGAAGAGACAGCTTTGTAAGACTTATCTACATATCATCCAACTCCGAAGTCTTCAGTAGCAAAAGTGGGAAAAGGAAAGGAAAACAATCATCAAAGTACTACGGCGAAGAAGGGGAAACAGGGAAGGGGACAACAGGAGAACAGGCTAAACAGTAACAAAGGGTAATACATATCGAGAAATTCTGAACTTGTGCAAATATGGGTGTTTTAAAAGAAGCAAAATTAATAATACATTATAAAATTTATTGACAAAAATTTATTTCATTTTATTTAAAATATATAATTAATATTTATTAATATAATCCAATGTATATATAAATAAAATACCAGATATTAATATTAGACGGTATTTTTGAACTCAATAACAGGTCAATTGTTAGATTTGAACCCATGATGAGTCATTGCCCAGAGATGTACGGTGCATTAAATAATTTCGGACTTTCAATGATGCATTTACTTTTTTTTTAAATCCCAATTTTATTGTGTCCAAAATATATTTGTTTAATGTTTTATAGTATAATATTAGATTATTAAATAACTTCGAACGTGAAATTTATTTGTCAATTAGCTATGATCCCAACAAATTATCAATGTCATAAAATTCTAGAACATTTTCATTCCAGAGAATATTTCAACATGGCTGAAGAAGCTTACGATGTATATGAGCAGGTTCTAGATGACAAAGCATCAATATTTGCATGAAATAAGTGCTCGCGTTTACTTGGAATAGTCAAAATTAGACCTGTCTATAATTGACACAGAGTCTGACGGATCCGCAAGGGAACATGAATCTAGCTTTTTCATTCAGGCTAAGAGAGAAAAATATCTGAGAATGATAGAGTCAAGAACAGAGGGGAAACAGGGGAACCAACAAATTGAACAGCTGGACTATCTTACAAGGAAAAATACACAGGTAACTTCACATGCAATCTAATCAAACTTTTGAACGCAATAGTGCTAGCTCTTGTGTAAAAATAAAAAAGTTCTTGAAAAAGTTTGAAGTTTCAGCTTAAAAGTAAGGTGAGCTCTAGTCTACCGCCCTAAGTTTGGAGTAGTAGGCTACGGCCATTCATTTTTTTTATTTTTTTAATTATTTTTTTTATTTTTTAATATTAATAAATTATTATTTATATTATATATTTTTTTAAAAATTTTTTAAAATGTTTTTATATTTTTAAAAAATATTTTTTGTTTATGAATAAATAATATCAAAAAAATATGAATGAATAGTATATAAGAGATATAAAAAAATTTAAAAAAAATATTAAAAAATTTTTAAAAATTTTTATGAAATAGATATTAATTAATTAATATTAAAAATAAAAAAAATTAAGTTGAAAAATTAAAAAATATAATTTTTTTACCTGGACTGTACGGTACAGCGTACTGTGGTGCTCACCTAAAAGTAACCCCTTTTTAAAGTTCTTTTACAACTTAGAAACGCAATTTCTTTTTAAGTGATCTCTTAAAAGGAAGGACTTTTTCCCTAAGCAATAGGCCCAGTCCTTGTAGTGGAAGGAGCTATATATTGCTTCTGAGTCTCAGGCAACCAAGATTACATTTTGACTTAGAATTTCAATTTTATCTCTCCGTTTATTCTTATTTCATCTTACATTTGGTTTATACAAATGACAAATTTTCCAATTTTGAGCAAACATCTAATGGAAAACTACAGAATTTGAAATGTTACAAATTTTGCATATAATAAACCTTCAAATCGTTAAGTGAATTTAAATTTTTAGAGTTATTGTATTATTCTAACCCACCAAAATTTTAGTTCTCAATATCATCAAGAAAATAGTCCATAGGAAATATATTCTAGTGACAAATTATTACTCTGCTTGTATTTCCTTCGGTCTGGTTTTCTCCTCAAGTTCTTGATTCCAAATTCTGATATTTTTCGGTTACACTCATCATCTAGTAAAAAGTTATTTGCTTTTAAATGCCTATGAATAATTTTCAATCTAAAATTTTGATGAAAATATATAAGGTCCTGAGCAATTTTTCAAATGATGTTGTAGCACTTAGACCAATATAGAACTTTATCTTTGTTGTTATATGTTCCATTCCATCAAAAGTAAATCAACTATCCAAATTAATTCTTCACTTTTCAAAAAAAATGAAGGAACCCAAGCTACCATTGGGCATGTATTCATAAATTAGCAATTTTTCATTTGCCTATTCATATTTTTAAGTATATAGAGATAGTCTTTATAGGTTATTACTTGTTTAGTACTTTGAAATTTATCCGTATACAGGTCTAAAGCCACCTTGTCTAATTTTGTTGTTCATCAAGAAGTTATCGATGACAATCGCTATTGTTGTCATATGAAGCAATGGGAGATCCAGGTCATCCTCTTGATATCCTATATATTTTGATTTCTCCGACAAGATGGAAACGAATTTAACCTTATTACAACTTACAAGCATAATAAGAATTTTGAATGGGACGAATATTAATAAATATATATATTATGCAAAACAAATACCTCGCAATATCAATATTTTCATAATTCTTCTATCCAGACTGAAGAAATTTTTACTATTAAGTGAAGAAGATTGTGGTTTTTAACCCTTTAACATTCTTCATGTTTTTCTTAGGAGCCAAACGAAAGCCTTCATTTTTATAGGCAATTTAATTATATTAAGTCCAACTAAGAGATGCATGATCACTTGTGGATGTACGTATAAGATAAATACAGATCAGTAATACAATACAGAAAAAAGTGTGTATATAGACTTATAGATGTACTTACATTCATGCAAATTTGTTGTCCTAGGCAAAAGAATATATACAGATTCTCTTAATCTGATCAAGTAGGATGTACATGGTGGTTTGTATCAAGGGCAAAAAGTGTTGTATTCTACTTCAATTAGTTTCCTAGTATATTGATATTGCAGCAATGGTGGTAGAAACTAGTACTGTCAGCTTCTTCCTCCTCTTATATTGTGACTCTTCATGTTTGAATTTAATAACGGAAAAAACAATGGTTAAACCACAAGTTGAAGGAGTGAACTAGGATTTTCATAGATGAAAATGGAGCCCTGATGAGAAGAATTGATAGGCCAAGTTTAATACTCAACTAATTCTGAAGCATATATCCATTCAAATATATAGATCCTGCCCCCCAACTGTAAGCTGTCTGATGTCAATTAAATCGCCAAACCACATGGCACAGCCACCACCTTGTCCCCTTATATCTGAATTTGCAAATGCCACACAAGAACAGTTGTTTAAGCACATTTTCAAGTCATTGTCGAATGGCATATCATAGTTGATAAGTGTATTGGATCAGGCATCATAAGAAAAAGAAACTCTAATACTACGGTCACATTCTCACAAAATGTAGGATGAGCTTCACTTCAAGTGAGAGGAGTCACCATAAAATATGATACCTAATTCTATATTTTGTGAGACACAGTCATAATTAAGTGAGTGTAATTGTAGTGAGTAGCTTTTCTAGCACCATAAAAAGTACTTATGTTTAGACACTTAGAAACTCATTATCTCTAAATGTAATAGCTCTTGGTGAAAAAATAACAAAAAAACATTTTAATTTGGGTTTTTTATTTCGATCAACTTTTTTTATATATATATAAATGATAGCAGGTTTAAAGCTAACAAACTGTCCAGCTATCTCACCATTATACCACATCTAGTGGCTTTGGGTCCACATTTTAATTTGAAATTTTATGTTATTTGTTTGGGTCTTATCTTACTTTATTTGGATCTTACCTTTTTAATTTGAGTTTTTTTATGTTATTTTGTTTGGGTCAAATCTTTAATTTGAGTCTTTTATATTATTTTGGTTAAATTTTGTATTTTGAATTTATATTTTGCTTTGTTTTTTGTGTTCAAAGTTTTGATTTGGGTCTCATTTATTTTATTTAGTTCAAAATTTCTAATTTGAGTTTTTGTTGTATTGTATTTGGGTCAGAGTAATAAATTTGGCCTTATTTAATAACCAAGCCTAAAGTTTTTTTGTTATTAAATAATTTTTTTATAATAAAACTGTATTCATTTTGACATATTTAACATATTCATTTTTTTTAGCAAATTAAGTTAAATTTTACTTTGAAGTATATTCTAAACAAATTAAATTAAAAATAAGAATTTAATTCAACAATAGCACGGAAACAACAAAATTACAATATGACTCTAATTTGAAATTCACTTATATCTATTAAGGGGATATTTGGTACCAAAAAAAAAATACTCTTAAAAAACATGATTCAAAAAAATCTTATTCTTATGAATGTTAAAATTTGTGTTTGATTAATCTTATAAATAAACATTTAATTTAGATGCTGTTGTTTTCTTAAAAGTCATCTTGAATTTTATAAAAATATACTTACATATAAATTATAATAAATTTATAATTTAAAAGAAAATATGTATAATATACATGAAAAAGTATTAAAAGAAGCTGTTTATTTATTATTATTATTATAAAAGAAATATATAAAAAATAGATATATAAACGACATTTTTTACGTTAACGATAGTGATAGAGTCCAACCTCTACCGTTATGAGTTTCACTCAACTTTCAAAGGCGGAAGCTCACAAACTAAAGCCAAACTACATTCTCAAGCTCATTTTCTAGCTACTGCTCAGAGATGGGTACTCTGTCTACTGCTCCAGTTCTCCCTTCTAAGCTTAACCCTTCATTTTCTAAGCACCAAATCTCTCTTTCTCCCAGGAAGATGAACCAACCATTTGTTCCCTGTATCTGTTTCTTTTCCAATTTGGAATGGGAACATTTCCAAGAATTAATGTTTCTTTTGTTTGTCTTGTGGATTTGGTTGGATCAGGATTCAGGAAGCTTCAAAGTTGAAGGTTTTATTGTTGGGGGTCGAAGAAGATAAGAAGCACGTACCCAGGAAAACTTCCGAGGACTTATACGCTAACCCATAGTGATATAATTAACATCTGAACTCCCCTTCGCAATCTCTCACACCATAAACAACTCCCAGCTATTTCTCATATGAAAACATGCCCTTCCTTCTTCTTCTTCTTATTATGGTGATAGACTGGTAGCTGCTACCAAAAATGGCCCTTCCTTCTTCTTATTATTATTGTGGTGGTAGCTGCCATTTAGCCCCACCTCCAACTTCTTTTTTTTTCTTCTTAGTATTAATTTATTGTTTTTTATATAATGTATTTTTTTTAAAAAATTTACTTTTTTAGAATTTTTTATTTAAAAAAATAAAATATAAAAAAATTATTAAATCAACTGTATAAGAAGTATAAAAAAGTTTTAAATAAATATTTTAAAAAATTTTAAATAAATATGACCTAAAAAATAATTAATTAATGTCAAAAAATATAAAAAATAAAAACAAATAAGGGTGGGAGGTGAAAATATTATGCTTCATTTTTAAAAAGTGAGGTTTTAACATAATAAATATTTACTATTATTATTAGGATTGTTATCCTACGTTTTTCTATCGTCCCATGTTTCTTTTTATTTCTTTAATTTTTTTAACTTTTTAAATAATAAAATTTAAATTTAAAAAATCTAAAAAAAATTACATTATACAAGTTTTTAAGAAAAATCAAAGTTTTAAAAAGAAATTCCAAAAAAATACAAATTAAAAACAAATAGATAATACAAAACGAAAAAAGAAAAAAGTGATGGTCAGACGTTGGGACAAATGGGGGGTAGGAAAATGTGACTTTATGATATCAAACACCTATTATTATTACTTGAAAAAATATAATTTACATAAAAAAATATCCTTATGTATATTTTAAAAGAAAATATGGCAAGGGATACCATGCAGTAACAGTCCTGTTGCTGCATGGTCATAAGATGGACGTAGGATGATGCGACTACAGTATCCTGCGTCATATTATGGGCTGTCAACTGTAATAGGATTATGTGTAGTTATCGCGTAGGATCCTGCTCCGAAAATAAGTATATTTTGGGCGTGGGATTCCATACAGTTGGGCTTGAGATCCGATTAAAAGTTTAGGATTGTCTAATCTAATTTAAACGGTTATGATTTTTTTTTTAAAATTATTTTTTAAAAAAGTGTCTTTAAATATGTGTAATATAAAAAAAATAAAAAAAATAAGGTTAAATTGTGACTGTTCAACTCGCGATGAACAATCACGATTTGACCGAATTTTATATAGTTAGGATGCGACTGTACGGCATCTAAATTTATATTTTGGAGTTTGGTGTAAAATGATCATTTTGAATTCATAAAAACTTTT
>JASKGM010006974.1:0-10483 GCA_034509205.1 Ceratonia siliqua
CCGAAACGAACCGAAATATTACGATTCGTTGATATTTCGAAACTGGAATGTCGTTTCGTTTCGGTATCACCGGAAACGAAAATTTTTCGAACATTTCGAACGTTTCGTTGGAAATTTAGTTCCTTGGTTATATATAGACATTTATTTGCTGACATTGACATTTGACTTCTTTTTCTTACATAGTGATTTTTTGACTTTTTTATTTCTTTTTCTATTCTCTTTCGCGATCCCCCTTTTCTCTCTTGTCTTCTTCTCCATATTTACAGGAAGTAGATCAATTCCTTTCCTTTTAAGTTATTTTTTGTCATTTTCAGCCCATCGTGACCTTTCATTTGCTTTTGGATGACTATGATTTAATTACATGTGTTCACGATTTTATAATTATGCAAAACACAAGTGTACGTTACCGTGACAAGTAATATAGAATGAGTGAATTATCGTTCCCATGAGGAACTGTACTAATTCGTTAAGTACTAAAATCATTTTTCCCAATTTTAATCAAACCAATAATTAATGAAATTAAGCTAATTAAACTAATTAAAGCAATCCTAATTATAAATGCTAGAACATTAGAGATGAAAAGTTCACTAATTGGAAAAGCCTAGGATTACAATTTTTCCCCCACACTTCATCAAGCTTAATTCTCTTCCCAATAAATCCAGTTAATTATCTCAATTACCAATCAATGGTTCTTAATTATCCAAATATCTCTCCCAAGACTAAATGGAAATACCCCTAATTAGAATTACCCTATATTCCTCTGAGCAATCTCTAATATAGGAATTCATTAAGTTTAAGTCCCTAACTAATGACTGTATGTGTTGCACAGGTATATTCCTATCCTGTACAATCTTACCTCTTCCACTAAATAAGGGTGTTTGGTACATGTGTATAAGCCTGAGTCCATAAAGATGGAACCAAGGTCGGAAGTATGTTTGTTTGTTTATAGCAATAACTACCTAGATACAAACTAGCAATTATAGGATCCTAGCATACTATGTACAGCTTACAAATGAGAAAAAAATTGAGTCCGGGCAGTAGAACACCAACTTAGAGAAAATGAGAAAATTACAGCAATTATCAACACTTCTCCTCAAGTTGGTGTATAGATGTCACTCATGCCCAATTTGTCAAGAAAATTGTTAAACGCTTGGCTTGACATTGCCTTGGTCAACATATCATCAAGTTGGTCTTGAGATCGAACATGAGGTACTTCAATAAGCATTGCTTCCAGATTCTCCTTGATAAAGTGCCTATTAACCTCAACATACTTAGTTAGATCATGTTGAACTAGATTGTGAGTAATATCACATGCTCTTGTTATCAGTATAACTTCATAGGACTAGTATGCTTAATATGTAAATCTTGCATTAGAGTAATGGCCACAATAACTTACATATTTCCTTAGCCATTCCCTTATATTTAGCCTCAGAACTGGATCTAGCTACTACCTTACTTTTTTACTTTGCTAAGTAACTAGATTCCCACCTATAAATGTGAAATACCCAGAGGTGGAATGTCTATCCTCAATTAACCCAGCCCAATCAACATCAATATAGCCTTTAATGTCCAAGTTGTCCTCTTTTGTATATAGAATTCCTTTTCCTAGAGATGAATTCAAGTAGTGCAAGATAGGCATGACAGCATTCATATGTTCTTCACCTGGGGAGTGCATGAATTTACTGACAACACTTAGTATATAAGCGAGATCTAGCCAAATATGTGCAAGATACATTAATTTCCCAACTAGTCTCTGATAACATTCCTTGTTAGCATAAACTTTATTTGGATGCATAACTAGTTTTAGATTTTCTTCCATATAAGTGTTAACTTGGCAACATGTTATCATACCAATTTTATTCAACAAATCTAAGGCATATTTCCATTAAGACAGGAAAATACCTTTCTTTGATCTTGACACTTTAATCTCAAGTAAATACTTCAACTGACCAAGATCTTTCAACTCAAACTCATAGGTTAGATGATCCAATGCCTTCTTTTCTTAAGTGTCATTTATAGTCACTATCATATCATCAATGTACACAATAAGAGATGTGATTTGTTTTTTATGCTTCAAGAAGAGAGTATAATTTGAGTTACTTTGCCTGTATCTAATAGACTTCATGAAACTATTGAACCTTCCAAACCAAGTCCTAAGGGAATTGCTACCATATAAGGACTTTCTCAATTTACAAACATGTTTGATTCCTTTAGTCTACGTATTACATCTAGGAGGCATCTCCATATATACTTCTTCTTAAAGATCTCTATGCAGATATGCATTCTTCAAATCGAACTGATGCAAAGGCCAGTTCACCACCAGAGATAGTAGAAGACGAACAATATTAATTTTGGACACTAGTGTGAATTCTTCATATAATCAACTCCATAGGTTTGAGTATATCCCTTAGTGACAAGTCTTACTTTGAACTATTCAATGGTTCCATCAACTTTGTATTTAATGGTGAAGACCCACCAACCTACAGCCGACTGATGTATTCCCTTCAGGTAAGTTAACAATTTCCCACGTTTAGTTCTTTTGGAGGGATTTCATTTCTTCATTCATCACTTCCCTCCATTTAGGATATTTCAAGCCCTTTCGCACCCTACTAGGAATAGATGTAACAAATAATTGATTCACAAATGCTTTACTTTTCTTTGACAATCTATGGTAAGATACAAAATTACTTATGTGATACTTAGTTTTGAAGTTAGGAACAATTCATAGTTAACTTTAGGTAGCTTGAGCAGGTAACACTTTTAGGTGGGATTAATTGGCTTGACAGATCAATTGCTCAATTGGTACATCGTGAAAGGGAGAAAATGGTTGATCTTGACTATTTTCCTATAAAAAAGTGTCATTTGTTTCATATGGACATTCACCACTATTATCCAAGTTGCCACCACTTGGACATTCACCACTTATAACTAATTTTTCAACACTTATAATATCCAAGGAGCCCAAAGGGTGATTCAGAGTCTGTAATTCATTTCTACTTTCCCCTGAAGTGGAGACTCAAGAACAGAACAATACATATCTTCTCGTGAAAACAACATCAAGGGTAGCATACATATTTTCATAAGAGGGATGACAACACCAATAACCCTTCTGGTGTGAGGCATAGCCAACAAATACACACCAGAGAGCTCAAGGTTCTAACATATTTCTCAAGGGTTTGTGAATATGCATAAAGGTTACACACCTAAAAACTCTAGGTGACAGATTCGACACAGTTGGAGACACTTACAGCCTCATGAAGAACATTAAAAGAGGTCTAAAACTGTAGTGAACTGAAAGGTACATGATTGATGAGGTAGGCTGCAGCGACAATGGCTTCACCATAGTAATTGGTAGGCATGTAACTACAAACAAGCAAGCTCGAACAACTTCAAAAAGGTGATGGTTCTTGTGCTCTGCAACCCCATTTTGTTTAGGGGAGTAGTGGCAAGTCATTTGATGCGTAATGCCATATAAGTATAGTTACTGTTTCAAATCTTGATTAACAAAGAATCTCCAAACAAAGAAGCTTGCACAAGTTCAAAATGGTGACGATTCTTATGCTTTGTAACCTAATTTTGTTGAGTCGAGTAAGGGCAAGTCGTCTAATGACCAATGCTATGTAAGTCTGCGTACTGTTTCAAATCATAATTAAGAAATTCTCCACCATCAGTGCGGAGAACTTGTATATTATATTGATACTGAGTGGCAATCATCTTGTGAAATTTCTGAAATAGTGAACTAATTGTTAGGAATATGTTACCCTGGAAAGCAAGTTTATTCCTGAATCATGTTGTATATACATTTTATAATTAAATAAGAGTTTATTTATATAAGCTTTGTATTCTGGCTATTAAGGAACCTAGATTCTAAATGAACCAAGATACATTTACATAAAGATTACTCAAGGGAGATATGTATTTTGAATGAATCAAAAAGATTATTCAAAGTCACCGAATAAAGCAACAGTCACTCTATTTAATGAAGACTGCACTGTCCATATTACCTCCATTGAAGGAGCGAGAATTTTCTAAGGGAATGGTGAATATCAAATAATTGAAGTGGTTAACTTCTAGTGATTTTAAAAAGATATGTGACAAATCTGGGCCCAGTGAATGATGAATTAGCTATTCATCATTTCTTGATATCTTTTAGATATGTTCTAAGAAAGTATCTTGTCACTTAGTAGATGAAATTTGAGACTAAGGGACAAAATTGACATAAGGGGTAAAACGATAATTTCACTTTGTTTGGATATATAGCTATAAGGGTTCATAAACACTCGATTTGCAATTGGACAATCAATATTAAATATTGACTTCTTATAATTTTAGGGTTTTCAAGAGTGCAACCATGAATCTATGGTAGAATGATTTCATGGTTAATAAACTTGGATTGTCTTAACGAGTTAAGATAAACCTAAGTTTATTAGAGGTTGAAATTCCTATGTCCAAACCAGTTCCATGTCTAGCTCTGTAGAATTCAATCCTTAAGTTAGGAGAACAATTTTACGAATGGCATTTAGTATTTTAAGGCTTGTCTTAATTAAGACAAAAGTTATCTTAATTTGGACAAAACTTGTCTTAAGACAAGAGTTGTCTTAAGCAAACAAAATGTATGTCTTAAAAGAGAAAAAAAAAATTCATTTTTGGACGTCATTTTGTGTATCTCATTTTTGGACATCATTTTGTGTGTCTCATTTTTTGACATCCTTTTGTGTGTTTCAATTTTGGACACATTTTTGTGTGTCTTATTTTTGGATACATTTTGTATGTCTTAAAAAACACAAAAAGTTGTCTCATTTTTGGACAACATTTCTTTAGGACAAAAGTAGTCCTAAGTGTGTTTGATGGTGTAAGAATTATTTGTCTTAATTAAGGCAAATGTTGTCTTAAAAAGACAATAAATAATTTTTAATTACTTGTCATATTTAAGACAGGAGTTGTCTTAATTAGACAAATGTATTTTAAGATAAGGAATGTCTTAATTAAGACAAGTATTGTCTAAATTAAAATATTCATGGTCTTAATTAAAATTTGAAAAAACTCAAACTCCCCAAGGATCTCAAGAGTCATGTCCAAATTAGTTTAGGATTCAAATGTGATCTAATCAATTTGAATTATTCTAAGGAGAAATAGTCAAAGTGTAGGAGGATTGGAATTGTGAAGAGTTATGATTCTTGAGATATCTTACATACACTAAAGGACTATGAGGATAAGGAGTTTGATAAAGTTTAAAATTCTATTCATTAGAATTTGAATTTCAAGCACACTAATTATTAACCAATGAGAAAGTTCTAATGTATTTTATTTAATTGTTAAATAAAATAATGAAATATCAAATAAATAATAGATATTATTGTTTGATATAATATTAGATAAAGTGTTATCTAAATTATTCTATAGTGGCGTCAAACTCTAAAAGGGTTATATGGTTGTTAGTTTTTTACTGCAACTAAATGACTAAGGGGTTAGGTTAATATAAACATAAGCAAGCACCCCCAATCGAAATAATCATCATCATATTCAAAGTGGGAGTTGTGAGGTATAGAGGCAAAACACAAGAAAAAAGTGAGGTTTTATGAGCTATTCTTTGAGGGTTTAATGCCACTTTGCACAGGAAAACAAGAGAGCTTTCTTATTGGAATACAAGAAAGTCAATATTTTATTTTACTATTTTGTTATACTCATATATTTTCACCGTAGGTTCCTTGTATTGGAAATTCACAAAGGATAGATGGTTAATACGGTTGGTAGAGAAGTTATCATAATTCCTTATGACTTCAAGAGGTATGATTTCATCCCTACTTGTTTCATACTAATCGTGTATGCTATATGTGATTAATCATTCTACTACATTTTCAAGCATGTTGTGGTTTAGATTTTTTTTAAAAAATCCATGCTTCTGTCATTGTCACATAGGCTTAACAACTAGATCCAACCCTAACTTCATGCTTTGATTTCATTGAACAAACCCAAGTCATACAAGTATGATCATCAATAAACAAAACAAAACAATGTACACCACTAAGAGAACATGAATGTGCTGGACCCCACACATCATAGTGAATAACCATAAATGGAATTGGACTCTTATTTATATTGATTGGAAACAAAACACAGTGGCTTTTAGCTAGTTCACAAATGTTACATTTAAAATCTAAAACATTTGATTTAGAAAAGAACTTTGCGAACATTTTTTTAAATATCCAAAAGATGAATGACCTAAGCACTGATGTAACAACTAGATTTCTAAATTTTGTGATTTTTCAAACTCATCAATCGAAAAAACTTGAGCCAAATTATTTTAGCTTGCTAGCGTTCGATTGAGATAATAGAGTTTCTACCTTTTGGTACCATAACCAATTGTCCTCCGAGTCTATGTGTCCTTAAAAACACAGAGGTTAGGCCAAAAAATAACAACACAATGCAAAGCAAGGGGCAAGGGTTATTTGAGCAACAAACAATAAATTATGATTGAGGGCAGGAACAACCAAAACATTATCCAAATTCAAACTTTCAGTAAGGGTAATTAAACCTTCTCCAACAACAGGAGAGGGAGTACCATTACTCGTGGACATCATGTTGTTCGAAGGGTTTCATCAATTGAATATGGTTATTGTCAAAGGTCATGTGATCAGTAGCACTGACATCAATTATCCATTCACTATTACTATTAGGAGCATAAGTATGAAGAACTTTACCAATATTACCTAAGGTAGCAATCAAAGAGGAAGCTTCTTCAGGGGTGTTGTTGGAAGATTTTGCCATAGCAACAGAGGCATGGTGATTTGAATTTGAATTCTGTTTGCAAGGTACTTTAGTAGGATTCCACTTCTGGATACCTAATTAGTTCATAGCACCATGACTTAGTATGCCTGATCTAAAGTATACAAGCATTCTGATCACACAGTTCCTACTTCATAACTACAATTATGTGATACAGATACTTGATATGGTTTAAGAGTGGCTTACAACTATTGAGGATTGCCCTAGAAAGCCACCATGGAAAATGACTCTAGTTGACTATGTTCACCATTCAATGTTGCTAAGCAAACAAAATCATGATGAACATATGCATAGGTTTCTTCAAGATCCAGTATAGGATCCTTTTTGAGAATTTCACGTCGAATTTGTTCAAATTTTGCATCCAGACCATTCAGAAAGATGTGTATGTCCAACTGTTTTTTAATAGGCAATAACATCATTAAGAGCTTTCATCACAATCTTATCACGATGGTTGATAAAAGCATAAAAATGCATATCTAAAGTGTGTATGTTAATTGACATTTGTAAAATACAGAGTCTAAAAGTGATATTTTTCTATAATCATTTTATGAATTTTAATTTTTACTAATTGTGCTACTCTTGTACTTAAAGGAATTGCTAGAGAAAGGCTAAGAAACTGCCCAAGAAAGAGAAAGGAAACAAAGATTTTGTTTCCTTAATTATCTAGTTTTGAAGAATGCTAACTAGGTTTAGTATTTTGAGGATACATGTTTACTTAGAAACCCAATTTGGGTGATTCAAAATGATTTGGAAAGAAGTTTGAAAGATGCACAATTTCCTATTTTGGAGCCAAAGTCAAATGCAAATTTGTTAGAGGTTAAAACCTAGCTGGAAATTGAAGTTATATGAGGAAACTATTTCATTAACGTGCTTTAGTAATTTGTCATAACCTTTTCTCTATAAATCCAATGGACTCAATTCTTGATACTCTGGAAAGCTAAGAGAAAGGGCTATAATTCATCTGTTGACCACTTTTCTCAAAGCAACTAGGTTGAAGGATTAAATTGCGTGGCAAGAAAAGGATACAGGTTTGACTCAAATCATTACTGCCACCTATTCTTATCTTGAATTTAGGTTGAGTAATTGTCTAGGTACATGGTAGTCTACAATCAAGAAGATCATAGGACTGGTTTAATAGAAGAAATCAAGGATTAATTAGGACTAATTGAGTGAAGAAAGAATGGAATTTCATAGGCCTCTTTCCACTATATAAAGACCTCCAAGCAACTTCATAAAGGAATCAATCATCAGAAAAGAATTCTCTTACATTCTTCTCTCATACCTTTTCTGTGCAAGAATGGTTTGTAAGTTAGGCTAAAGTTAGAGTAAGGCTAGAGGGGAGGTTATTTGTGTAGTTTTTTTTGTTTTCCTTCTATCTTTGGTTCCTATGAGAGAGCTTTAAGGTTTATAATTTTGGTTTTGAGAAAAATACTTTGTTTTGCATTAGTTTTGTCATAATCTAGAGATTATCTTCTTCAGTTTGATATATCAATTTATCAAAGCTAACATGACCGAATTCGTTCCCACCATAGGACCCATATTATATTAACATTTGTGCTTACTCAGTAGCTGCATCACCATCCCAAATTTTTTCCCCCACCAATTGTTTCCCGCTACCTCTCCCTCTCACTCTCTCTCGTCGCCCTTCTTCTCTTTTCACTCTGGCTTCTCTCTTCGCTGCCTACCGCTGCCCATTGCCGTCGTCTCTTTGCGGCTATGATTCTTATCTCAAAGCTAAACAACTTGGCACCGATTTCTTGTCTTGATTTACTCAATCCAAAGGTAAATCAATCTGCATAATATATACTCGCGCATGTCACTCAATAGTGGAATCGTATTTCACAATTTCTCATTGCCTGCATAACTTGCAAGATTTAGCTACTGACTTGATGAGGATATTATATATTCAAATTTAAAAAGGGGAAAAAAACTAATTATCTAATCTATTTCACAGTGTACATTATTTTGGTTTTCTTAAAAACATGTGCCTTTTCTATATGCTGCTTCTGGTTGCTTTGTTGTTGGCTATATTTTCTTATATTATATACGCAAGCTATACATTAGAGATTTTTTTAGGCTATGATGTCTACTTGTAGAATATAAATTAGATTTATGGTTTAAGAATCTTATGATTTTTCAATCTAAGATTACGCAGCTTATCATATAAATTTTTAATAAATAGTACTTCTGATCCTTCTCAATCTAGCTAGTAAGACTAGAAAATTAACAATGGTCTTGTAGATGCTATGTATAACCTATCAACTCTATACTTGTAGAGTTAAGGTTCTGATTGTGAGGTTTTTCTTTCCAGTACAATACTTGTGAGCTCTAGTTTATATTGTTCGTGAGATTCTTATCCTGTTATTTCTTTTACCCGTGGTTGTCAGTGGCACCTGAAAATAATGTTTAGGAGATAAATTGAGGGGAAATCTTCTAGTTGAACAATAAAACCTTGATGAAATGCATGAGTGTGGCACCACTGATAGTGGCAATTAAACGTTAGTCTTCAATTTTTTTTACTATTAAATCATACTTAATGGGCAATTGTTGTTTCTGATTTGTCCTCTTATGCTTTTTTCCCTTTCCTTTTTGGGTTTGAAAAATGCTTTGGTATAGAGCAATTTATCTTATTTATAATTATTAATATTCTTTGATTCTCAGTGTAGCTTGTGGGTCTATTGTTTTGTGGAATAACTGACTATTCCTATGTTAGCATGAATTCTTGTATGAGTGGGGCTTGATTTAATTATTTATGCAGTTTATAATATCATGCATTGGTTAAGTAGGTTAATGGAGGATAATTTGATTTCTATTATTGAATCAGAAAATAATGAACTTGTAAGTCTATCAAGTGATGAATGTGACCCAATTTGTAGTGTCAATAATGAGCTTGTTCCTCTAGATAGTGATTTACCATGTCAACCAATGGAGGGCATGTTATTTGCTTCTGTAGATGATGTTACATCATATTATAAAAGGTATTCAACTGAATAAGATTTTATGATAAGAAACTCAAGGAAGGATCAAAATAGGAAGTTGAGATACTTTATACTAGCATGTTTTAGGGAGCGAAGTTGAGCACTTACATAGCTTATGTCCGCAACAATGGCAACATGAATACTCTCTAGTGAAGAACAATCTTCAATATTTGGTAATGGCAACATGGCACTGCAGCTGTAGCGAGAAATCCGGTACCTAGTGGTTCAATTCCCTCAATGGAGTATATGGTAGTGATATGATTGGTCATTGTCAACTAGTGAAAATGAGGATGAAGTGAAGCTTTTGATAGTATAGATGATTGGTACGAGTTTTTGTGGTTGATAGTATTGATGTGCTAATTTTGATTATTGAACAATGTATCACATTTTGTTAATGATTCAAGTTTAATGGATACTATTTTCTTAATTCCTTGAGTTATTATATGTTCATTTGCAGCATCCCATTTTGGTAATGTTCTTTAGCAGCATCCCATTTTGGTAATGTTCTTTAGCAGCATCCCATGAGTTATGCCTCAAATTTTGATGAGCGGAGAAAGTCTGATTTCTTTATGGCGTTTGCTATGCTACAGCCCCATTTTGGGGCTGTAGCATAACTTCGGCATCCCGATTTTTTAATTTATTTGTTTTTTTATCTCAATTTTTTTTACTTTTTAAGATTAATTAATTATTATCTAGGTTATATAATTTTTTGAGAATTT
>JASKGM010006975.1:0-42215 GCA_034509205.1 Ceratonia siliqua
TATCAATGCCCCTACTTTTTTATAGCTATTTCGTTTAGAGTATGTGTTTAAACTTTCATTCTCCATTTTCTCATATTGACAACAAGTGTACTGTGCAGCTATGGCAAGATCATTATTCGTTAATCTAAAACTGTTGCTCACTTCACAGAGGTTCCTGCGGCTGTTGGCAAGGAGAAAACTTGGAGCTGAGACTAGTTTTCAAATGCTCAAAACAATGTTGGAGATGCTTGTAGTTGCTACTGTGCTCTGGAAGAATGAAGGAGAAACTATGGTGGGAAGAAGAAAGGATAAATAGAGGGTAAAATCTTGGAGCTCTGAGTTGCCGAGAAGAAGCAAGAAATTAGAAATAATGGTGGGATTGTGATTGGCGGGAAGAAGAAACCAGATACAGAGGAGAGATACAGGGGAGAAAAGTAACGTTGTGTTCAGGAGGGAAAAGGAGGGATTTTTTTTTTATATTCTGCGCCACGTGTAACGATCTTGGCCGTCCACATTGTGGACGACCAAGATTGGAAGAAAATGAGTCCCTTATGTTCTTTAGGATCCCGGTCCTTATTAGAGTTCGCTTGAGTTCAATTAGACACATAGCATCACAAGCAGCTCAAATATTTTATCATAAAAGGATATCATTTACAGACAAAACAGCATGACACCCAAAATGGCGTCTTTTAGAAAATACAAGTTATACCCGGATGGTATTGTCAGAAGTACATGTTAAACTCCAAATGGTAATTTTTTTGTCAAAACTGAACATAATTATTTTCACAACGGAGTTTTCAGAATTTGTAACTACACACCACATGGTGTTTTTAAGAATAAACAAAATCGTATTCGTTAATCAAGATTTGAATTAAAATTCAAAACATAAATCAAGATCAGAAACTATACTTTAAGGTTCATTTCAATAACTGAACATTTAAATTATAAATACAAACATTCTTAGTTACTAAAAGTTATAAATCCCGGATGGGGATCCCATCCTTTTTCAATTTGAAAAAGGAGGATCCTTTTTTGCTAATCTTGACCGTCCAAATTCTTGGATGGTCAAGATAATAACATGTGTCAAAATTTTTTAAAAAAATATTTATTTTGTTTTCTCTTTTCTAAAATTTAATCTAATATGTTTTTCCTTTCCCTTTTTCTCTTCTTTTGAAGAAGCAGCAGGAGCAAGGCGACAACATTGGGGAAGCTAAGTATAGGTCCCCAGAAATCTTCATCTTGTACCTTTTTGAGACTTTCACATAGAGAGGCTTTATCAGTTTAAGATATTTCTGCAAAACCTCCTTTGAAAATCACTCAGCTTTTGTTTCCCCTGGGCCTTAGTTTCAAAGTTTCCTCCATGGCTTCTCAAGCTACTATTTCTGCTAAGCGATGGAGAATAATGGGATTCTTCAATATTGAGTTTTACGGCAAAGACCTTAGTTTCTTTCTTTTACTGCTTAGTTTCTTTTTTCTACTGCTTCTGGGTGTTCCTTCTTTTTCCATAACTCCATTCCATGAACGGCAAAAAGACCGAATTTTCAATTCCTAAATTTCTAAGAATTGGGTTCTTAGTTCGAACCATTCCTAAGCAACCCAGATGAAATTTTTAGCAAATCCATCTTCTCTACAATCTTGAATTTTGGCTTTGCATTAGGTTCGATCATTCCCTTCGCATTATTACTTGCCATGGATGAAGAGTGGTAGTGCAGAGAGAGAGAAAAGGGAGGGGATGGAACAAATACTTTTTTTTTTTAAATTGACGTGGCTTGATCTTGGCTGTCTACGGATTTGGACGGCCAAAATCAAGAGAAAAGACCATTCTTTTCCCACAGGCAAAAGGATGGGATCCCCATCCATAAATCCCACTTACTTGACCCTTGCGAGCATTATCACGGCACTAGCCCAATATGAGTTTCACATTCGAACATTTCCTATTGAAATGGTAAAGGAAAAACTACCTATTAGCCCTACCATAGCCAGATCAGAACAACATTTCTAAGAATTTCCTTTCCTAGGCTAGCTTAAAGCCTATGGCTCAATATAATATAGAATTGGGAAAACAATTTGCGGAGACTAATGATACCAAACAAAATTAATAAGGTAGAATAGTTTACCTCCAATCATGTCAATTGATATCCCAATAGCTGTCATTCATCAGAATCACGAAGAACTCACCCAACACAGTCCTAGCATTCAAGAACGGAACTAACCCAAAGTCTTCACAAGATTAAGAAGGGAAATAGGAGTGAATCCTAGTGAAAAATTGACAATCTGACGCTTAAAATTGAAGGGCTTACCTTAAAAAATCACGCCCTTGAGTTCTCCGGTCAAAACCCTAGTAAAATATGAAAACATAACTTAAAATCACATTTATAGTGTTAGGAGTGTGTTGTTCGGTTGACCTAACTACATTGTTAGTTGATTATGCTACATTGTCAGGTTTATCTGACTACAATGTTAGGTTGACCTGATTAGGCGTTAGTGTCCAATTTGCGAGTTTTCTTCCTTACAGTCATTTTTTGACCTGGCTAACTCAATGGTACCAACGATTTTTTAAAAATATGCACCGAAAATGTGCAGTTGAATCCAAACTTGATTAACTAAGAAAAAAGTCTGACAAATACTAGTCTTATGGTTGTAGAAGTTTTGCATAGCATGTAAGTTGGAAATAACTGGGAATTATTTGTAAGAAAGAAAATTTTCTTCTGTTTTAATCCTTAATGAATTTTGGTTCAGTTTAGTTCTTCTACTTTTTAGCTCCTTATAATTCTTTTAAGATCCCTTGTAGATTTAAAAGGTGGATGACAGGTGAGAAACTTGGTCCCATTTACAAGATTTATTTTGCTTCAAGTGGTATAGAATAGATCCATCTTTTCTTATCTTGGATTTAGACCGTTTATCCAAATCCAAAATAAGAAAAGGATGGAGCTAATTCATTGGGATTGAATGGTAACTGTGATTATAGTACAAATAATCGTGCTAATAATGGTGTTCGCCTAGGTCAACCTGCCAATTGCAAAAGGTGATGGAAGAACGAGTCATCGTAATAGGATTGGTTCAAATTGGTAAAATTGACTTGCATCGATTGAAAAAAAAAATCGATTCAATTTTTGCTGGTGATATATATGCATGTTCTTTACAATTCTTGTAACATATGGTCCAATCTTTATTTTTATTTCACCAAAAAAATTACTTTTACCAATACCTTCTAAATTCATTTTTTTATATAGTGTTAATTGCACAGTGTATATGTAATAAAAATAGAGAATTAATTACAAAAGTCAAACATGGACCATATTTTCAACCAAGATATCAAAATTTGAAATGAATATTGTACCTCCAACGTAATATTATGAAATGAATGAAAATTTGAAGAATCAAGCATGAAGAAATATAATCATATTTCGGAAGCATAGTGACTGGTGGAGAGGTAGTTGAGCTTGTGGTTATTCTTGGTTGCTGCCGCGGCTATTCCATGATTCCTTACTCTACTGGTTCGGCATGTTCTATATTCTATTGGGTTGAGTTCACGAGGGTTAATAGGACTCAGGCCATATTGTACAATATCAGTAATTATAAATATGTGATTCGCAAACAACCTTGAACCCATTGAAAAATCCCATAGTGGAAACCCATAGCTGCGCAGGACTGATTAAAACAAGCATTTGTGAGAGGTGGAGGTGAGGAAGACAGAGGATGGGGAGTGTTAAGTATAGTAAACAAGAAAGGACAAGGACAATTTGATTAATAAAAAAAAAAAATTTGAATGATGTAACTTAACTGTAATTTTTATAGATTTTTAAAATATAGGAAATATATGTGTAATAAAATCAATAAAATAGAAGGGAGGTTAGAATCCTTATTTTAACTTTTTTTCTTTGTTGTAGGAGAAAAATTAATAATTATAATTTCCGATAAAGGGAATGTAGCTCGCCAAGCTTATGTAAATTATATCACAGAGATAGCAAGGAAAATATAGCGTAGTTACCTTCCCTCTAAAAATAAGGAGTTCATTTATGTTTTCCTTTTGGGTATTCTATTCATTTTTTTATTTATAAATTTCTAAAAATTTGAAAATAATTAATTAATTAATTTTCTTTTCTTTTTTACCATATCTTTAAAATTGTCTCTGATTTTTATTTTAAAATTTATATAAAGCAACTATCTTTAACCCAGCCATTTGACAGCTGCTTTTCTCATTTAACCGTCCATTCGTTCACTTTTTTTTTAATTCTTATAATTTAAAATTAAATTATTTATATTCCTTTTAAAAATTAAAAGATCATTTGTATCATTTTTCTTTGATATTTGGTATTCTCTATATTTTAATTCCTTTTAGATAAATTAATGTTTTTGTCCTTTAAATATATCATTTTTTTTTTCAATTAAGTCTCTCAAAATTAAATCTTTTCAATTTAGTTCTCCAAAAACCAATTTCATTCTAATTTTTTTCTTTTGTTAATTTGATTAACCAGGATCAAACCTGCAAAATTACCAACATGAACTAATAGAAAGTATAGATATTTTACACTTATTTATACTAATATATATGAATTTGATGTCTTTAGTGTCTTGGCCTAATCGTAAGTAAGTAGTTAAATTTTAAAATTTTTATTTAAAAAATAATAATAAATTATAGATAGTTATTTAAAGATATGTAACCACCTATTAAATAGTTATTTTTAATTTAAAAAATATGTTTTGCTTTTATATCTGAAAAATAAAAGTTACATTGATAGACTGAAAAGTTTTAAATAATAATATTTAATGAAAATCATTTAAAACTTTATAATTATTTTGTTATTTAATTTTTAAAAACAAAAAATAATAAATAATAAAAGTGAATTGGTGAGCATATCAGTTTCTACTATATATTTTGTACATGTTTATAATTTTAATAATTCTTAATTATTTAAACTACTAATGGAGGAATATAATTTTTAAGGAATTAAATGAAATAACTTAATTTTAAAAGATTCAATTAAAAAAGGAGATATATTAAAGTATGAATACATTAATTTAATTTTTTTTATCCTCAACAAAATTTAGATACCATTTATGTTTCCTTTTCCTTTTTCACTCATTAAATTTAGTCTTTAAACTATTCAAAATCTCATGAACTGTAATGAATATATACATCAAGTGATCTGTGACATTTGGGTCGGAAAACATACTTGAGTAATTGAGTTACTAAATTTCTTGACATCGTTTTCATATTGAAAATAATATGGAATTACTGCATCCAATTTAACCTTAGTTTTATAGTCTTTCACTATATATATTGATATTAATAATAAATTAATATATCCATACTTTTATAAAAGAACTGAACCATAGTTGAATGTAAGTTAAACAAAATATTTTGTTAATATATTCTAACTCTAACGTTAGTCAATTTAATCAAATGGAGACGAGTACCATTTAGGATATAAAATAAAGTAGAGTATAATACTTTAATACCTTAAGGGAGTTGAGTGTATTTTACACTAACAAATATAAGTAAGACTTACTAATTAAATAGTAAATTTTATGTATTGTATTTATCTCTCTCATAACATGACGACATTATATTCCCGGCTAAAATGAGAGGATTGTGATCTATTTAAGCCAAAATTTTAAAACCTAAAAGTTGTTAAGAATGGTCTAGTAGTGAGAGTTTGGATAATTTACAAAGAAACCTTAGAATTCGAATTCTTTTGTTACCATATATATAAATTACATACAAGAAAGATTTAGCTACCTAAGATAAGAAAAACAAACAAACTGGATAAATGGGTAAAAAGTGTGTGACGAAGGGAATGGATCAGTGGGTACAAAGGGTTGACGAAGGATTTATGTGGTAGGACAAATTAGGAGAGCTTGGTTTTGTTTTGATTTTAATAGAATGTCTTTTAATCTATCCTTTAAGGCCTTCCAAAAAAACCAAGTTTAAGCATGGTAGATACATAGGATTGAATATTGATTAGAAAGGGAATCTATAGATGATATATCAAGGGCAAATTCAAAATATGAGCAGTTGTGGAAACGTTTAATTCAACCCATAACCCCTCTTCGCCAAGGGACATCACCCATCCTTCAGCCCTATATATATAGGGCATACCCCTACAAGTTTCCCTCAAGGCATTCATTCATTCTTCATCATAAACACCATAAACCGCCTCTAAATCTGAAATAATACTACTTTCTATAATCCTCCCCTTCGTAGCCCAGAGAAAATGAATCAGCCAGAAGTCTGGGGCCATGGTTCTATTGTTTTGTTCGTGTTCATCGCTGCTATACTCTTTCTGACTCCTCTCTTCATGGGTCCAGTTTCTCCACCAACTCCTCCATTGCTGTTGGTTTTTCCAGTAGTAATTGCTGCTGTTCTTATCTTTCTCATTGTCGCCTCTAGATGAAGGGTTGAGATCTCATCATGCATGCATGGAGGAAGAATCCGGGTCTCTGGGCTCTGAATTAATTTGGATTTTATAGTTTTTCAGAGAAAAAATGTTTCAACGTAATGTATTGTTTTTCCGTGAAGATTATTCTTCATGAAACACCATTTTAAATAAATCCTTTGTCCAAGAGTTCTCATCAGTTTAATAAATATTATTTTCTATTTTATTTAATTTAGTGCTTCATTTTCGCTTTGTTGTTTGGTGATTATTTTGTTATACTTTCGAGGGATCTCGTATTGAACCCAGAAAGTGTTAAAGTGTACGTAGTATTTCGCTTAATTAAATAAGCCCCTTTTTTTTTTATCAAAAATGTCAAGAATTACAATGGTCTTCTGTTAATTTTACTTGCGACCTCGTATTGGTTTCCTTCTGATGATGTCTGAACCCAGAAAGTATGTTAAAGTGTAGTTATTTGGCTTAATGAAAATGTTAGGGCTTTTGAAGAACTTCACCATTGTGAACATGGCAGATTCCACTTCTTAGAATTTGTTTATTTGGATATAAAATAAACCCTTTATTTATCCAAGTTCCAAGAGTTTAATTTGGGTTAATACAATCATCTTCCTGTAAATTTTACTAACGGTTGCTATGGTCTCTCTCTCTCTCTCTCTCTCTCTCTCTCTCCCTCGCTCTCTCTCTCTCTCCCCCTGCAAAGGGAAGATAATAATAATCATAATAAAAAATAATAATAATAATTAGTTACATTATTATTATTGTTGTTGTTGTGTTCTTTTGTATTCACATTAATAGGGGGAGTAATTAAATTATCCACACAGATAAAAAAATAGTATTTCCTTTTCCACTCTTTGAATTTATTTACTCTTGGCCAATCATTTATTACATTAATAGAAGATGAAGTTATAAAACTTCAGCATAATTTTCTTTCCAATTATTTCATTATGTTAATTAATTTGCAATTTTTTTCCTTCTTCCTTCTTACGGACAGGATTGAATATGTAGAGTAGATTTTGGTTTTGGAAGGATAGTTTCCTTTGACATATGCCAACAATGTTGTTGTTTGTGTGTCTATATATTTAAGTTTAGAATTTTTCATTAAGCAATGAACATGACATAGCGTCACAACGACAGTGTCATGTTAGTTGTTGACATGTATGAGAAGCATTTGGATCCGGTCATGTCCTAAAATAGGACATGACTAGCTGTTATTGAAATTTGGACTGCCCATTTTTTAATGGATGGCCCGGATTAAATTTAAAAAAAATTATACCTTTTTTAAAAATTTTTTAAAAAACATGTAAAATCGTGGCCGTCCGTAATTTTACGGACGGCCATGATTGAACAGGTCTTGACCTGTTGCCTTGAGATCCGAATCCGTATGAGAAGGTCCTAAATCCGAAATTTGGATCTCATTATGTTTCAAAGGAACATAATGGTTTCATGTTCTCAAATAATGAGTGTAAATTTATAGTGTGACCCACCTTTTTGAAAGTGGGGCCCAATGACCCTACTTTTTCATCAAAAAATATACCCAAAAATTGAGAATATGATCCCAAGAAACATAATGGGATCCAAATCCCTAAATCCAAGTCTATCTACCGGTTTATAAGTTAGAATATTATATATGTGAGACCACACACTGTCTTAAGATGAAGAGGGTACTACTTAGAAGGACAACAATTAGACAATGATGTTGAAGAACTTAGAGATGGCATAGGAGTTTATATGTTGTGGATAAAACTATATCCTTTTACACATCTCTTATTTTTAACATATGCCATTCTTAATATTCCCATTTGTAAATCTCGTATGTTTTAGTTTTCCTGTGCAGAAAATAACTGGCAATTGTTCGTGGAATAAAAAGTATACACATTATTGGTATGTATATAGAAAAATACTATTTTGTTACTATCTAAATTGATATCTTTGAGGTTGTGTTCTCATATATATTTTATACTACGGCTTAATCCGTTTATGTTCTGTTACCTTTCTAAATTTTAAATAAAAAATAGGGTAAATTATCTTTATTTCTATCAATGTGGTAAAGAAACCTCTACAAAAGAAAATAGTTTATGCTAAAGAATATTATATTAGTCATATTATCTCACATTCCCTGGTATTTTAGATTTAATGCCTATGAATAGTATGCTGTTATGAAATAACATATGTACAGTGATATTTGATATGACACTCTTGTATCACATCTTGGCAAATAATAATGAGTATTATTACTAAACTTCTGAAAAAGAAAATAATTTTTCCTAAAGAATATTATATTGGTCATATTATTTCACATTCTCTTATATTTTAGACTTAATGCCTATGAATAGTATGCTGTTATGAAATAACGAAGTGATATTTGATATGCCACTCTTGTATCATATTTTGGTTAATAATATTGAGTATTATATTACCAAACCTCTATTTTTTAAATTATCTCACATTCTCTAGTATTTTAGACTTAATGCCTCTGAATAGTATGTTGTTATGAAATAACATAGTGGTATTTACATCTTGGCAAAACCCTAGTATTTGATGAGATCTCACACTAGGTGGTATACAATTTTTGTACATTACCAAAATTTACCCATGTGTTTTCATTTGTCCCATACCCTTTAGAAACATAATTAATTTTATTATCTTTCCACGATATTTTTATCCCAACATGATGTAAATTTTCATTTTTTATAGGATTAATATAAGTTTTGGTCCTTATGGTTTCAATCAATTTTTAATTTGATCCATATAATTTAATTTCGGCTAATTAAATTTTTATAGTTTTCAATTCTGTCAATTTTGTTCTTACTATTAAATTATCAATTAATACCGCTAAATTTGAGTCTGATGTAGCAACAAAAAATATGTGATAATCCTATGTAGCATAAATTCCAAGTCAGCTGCCACCTTAATAGCACCCAACCCATTTAACTAAGAACGTTGTGGTTTTCCAATAGGGTTTTGAGCCCACTGTTTTCATCTCCCTCACCAATGTCCCTGTTCTATAGTCATGAAAGAGGAGAATCCAAAAAGTCTTATCTATACATCTACCTCCATAGGCCACAGAAAGGAAACAATCTAGAACAAGAGTCACAAGTGAGGAGAAGAATAAAAAGAAGAAGAAGCTATATTTTATCCATTTATTCAATTAACGCTTATAAAATCAGTGACCCATTTCAGATTCCATCAGCAAGTTCGTAAATTTGCGTATCCAAAACCTTCATTTTATCATTTATTTGTTATTGACAGTGGCATGATTTCTAGAATGGTTAATCAATTATAACTGATTAACCATTCTAGAAATCAAGGGTGATGAGCTTTACAAAAATCAATATGGGAGTCTGAAATGTAACAATAATGAAAAAAATGGTAAAATAAAAAAAATCACAAAAATATATAACAAAAAAAAAAGAGAAGAAAGAGATAATCCAGCCCAATCTAGCACACTTCAGGCCCACTCCCTCAGCCCGATCCACCATTAAATCCAGCCCACAACTCGGATGCTTACCTCACATACCCGAAAACCACCTCACTTTCCCAGTCTTTGAACCACTCAATCTCGGTACCTTCACGCAACCCATTCTCCACGCAAGGCCTGCTCTCCCCCATCACGCTTCTCCCACTCTCTCTATGCCCACTATTTGCGAACTTCTCTCTGTACCCACTCTCTGCCATAACCGGTCACTCCACGCAACCCCAACCTCTGCAAATCACCCATCGCGGCACAAAACGCAATTCTTCTGAGCAGTACTGGCTCTACTCTGTGATACCCATCCCTCCAGTCTCTTCGACCCACTTTTTGAAATCCCTTGCCCTCACGCCATCGCAGGGAAGGCAGCAGGGAGAGATGAATTTTCTGGGTTATAAAGGAAGCCATGAATCAAAGAAGAGGAGGAGGAAAAATCTGAAACCGGAGGAGATCCAAATCAGAAAGGGGAAAATTAGAGCATCCGAAAACTACAGGAAATAACAGAGAGAGGAATTCTCGAGGTAGAAGGAAAAGTGAACTGCAAAAATTCAAGATTGGGGGAAAAGGAATTTCTGGAAAACAAAGGGAGCTAACTATAGAAGATAACCTAGAATCAAAGGACTGGATCTCGTGGAGAAGGAAAGAGGGAAGCAGAGAAGGAATTAACGGCAAGAAGGGCGTTTCTGATAAACAAGAATTGAGAGGAGATTGAGGCTCCAAGGGCTATTAAAGGAAGAATTTTGGTGCTGTGTAAACAGAGGATTTTAGGTTCTGTCCGCGATGGCTTCTCAATTTCCAAATTAATTATAGCTATGTGTAATTTCTGTCTAAGTTTGGGTTTGGTTTCTATTTTTTTTTTTTGGATTGATTTGATTTGTGTTTTGCCCCTTGTCCTGAACCCGTAAAGAATGTATGCTTAATTGAATGATTCCGGTTCTTACCTAAACGATTTAGTCTGTGTTAGGACTTCCATTTTACCCTCTGCTATTCAAACCCCTGCTGATTATTATCTCTAATTCAGAATGATTATGCTTTAGATGATGTTTTAAGGCATGGGTTTAGTGTGGTTCTGGTATATGAATTAGAATCAATTAGTATTGACTCATGAATGGTTACCGGTCTATTACTCAGAAGGGTTTTCTCTCTGGCACATAACTTAGTTTTAACTAAGTTTTATTTCAGGTTGTCTATTCTGTTGGGAACTCGATTTGGTTTTAATTGGAGGTTCAAAATGTTCGAGTGGTTCCTTTTCATTTGTCCATAATATGCCATATTGATGGGGAATTGGGGTTCTGTTAAATTTAATTGCTGATTAGGAGTTTCTGTCTCTTTTCTTCAAAGATCATGCAGGATTTAATTTTTATTTATTGTGTGCCCTTTAGTTGGTGCTGAAGTAGATGATTTACATAGGGCAATAATATGTACTGGTTCTTAGTTTTTTGGGATGCTTTTCCAACCTCGGCTCAAATGAAAAGAAGAGCATTTTGTTAACATTGGTTATGGGGGATAGGAATTAGGATATATGTCTCTATTATGATAGTTATTAATTTCTAGAAATATTTGTTCTCAATTCACATTTAATTGCCATAGACTAATGCACTGCTAATTTATGACATTTGTGGCTGGAGAGTGATTTCCAGTTTCTTTTAGGTATGTTCTCTTAAACTTGTCCCAAGGACAGGATTGAAATAGACTTCCTGCACTACGGGTCCAGTTGATTTAGACTAGTATCATGTTATTTTTAGAGCATGTGCTTTTCTGATTAAAGGGGAATACTTTCTATTTCGGTTATGCTACCAGTATAATAATTTACATATCATCTCTGTTTTCCTTTTGCTATTTTTTTTTTCTTATTGCCATGCTTAGTGGTTGATTGTGTCATGACCATAGCACATTGATATACATCTTCAGTGTCTTGTTATTAATTGGATTTGAAACTATCCTTTGCCAATATGTGATTCTTGGTACCGTGGTTTTAAGGGAGGGGTTACATACCTTATTGGGTTTGTGATGTTGGTTATTCCCCATGATAGAGATCCTTATTGTCTCATTTATATTGTCATCGTGGCCATGGTTGATTTGGTATGATATAAGGGCTTTGCTTTATGTCTTGGCAAATATACAAAGTTATGTGATAAAATTGTTTTGAGGTCCCCTAAACCTCCCGTTAGTTTTAAAGAAAATGCCAAAAAACTCAATTGGTAAAAAGGGCATATTTGATAGATTCCAAGGGATATACCACATTGAACAAAATGTAATGGTAATGGTTATGAGAGTTGAGGTTGAGGATTTAAGTTTCCATGAGCCCATTAATCCAATATCATTTTTAGAGGGTCCAATTGCTTTTTAAATAGAGCTTAATCAATTTATTTAAAGGGCTTTAATATGGGTCCCAAGGGTTCATTGGATCAGGGGGTTTCAAAGGCCCCGCTGAAATAAAATACATTTTGGGTTTCAAGGACCCAATTGGACAACTTGAAAGTGAGGTTCAAAATTATTCATATTTCATGTTGATCTATAAAAGTTTAAAATGTGAATTTCAATCCTTAATACTTTCAAATTTTGAACTTGACCCCAATACTTTTCATAATTCAATTTTGGACACTAATATTTCTAAAACATACTATTTTGACCCCAGGCTTTACCAATTTCAAATTTTACTATCCCAAGGATTCTAAAAGGTGGTGAAATCCAATGCCAGGATTCCTCAATCCTTTCAAACATTATGTGGAGAAATACTCTCCCATTTTGTCAAGCTTTACATGGAAATTTGTTTCTAATACTGTCTTCATTCCTTTAAACATTATGTGGGGAAACATTCCCTCATTTTTGTCAGACTATATGTGTAATTTCATATTTCCATATTGTTTTCATTCTCCCAAACTTTATGTAGAGAATTAATCTCTCATTTTGTTGGACCTTATGTGGAAACCTAATTTCTCATATTGTCTTAATCCTTCCTAAACCAATTTTAATTTAATTAATTTTGAACTATGTGGACCTTGATCCCTTAAGGGTACGTAGGCACTTACACAGTAAGACAAGTCTAATTTTTGTACTTCTCTATTTTTCTTAAAATTAAAATAATAAGAAGGGGTAATTCAAACACAATAATAAATTTAAGCACAAACAAATTTAGGGTAACCATCCTTAGGGATGGACGCTGTGGGGTGCCTAACACCTTCCCCACACGTAATTAGACTCTCGAACCGATCCTCTGGTTTTGAGGGCTAGTTTTTGGTTTTTAAAGTATCCCAATTATCCTTATAATTAATTGGTGGCGACTCCAATTTTTATCTCTGTATTTTTTCCCTTTTATCGCCTTAGGGTCACGACAGTGGTATTTTTCCCATCCGTCACGTTGTGACGATTCCCCCAAATAAGATTCCATTTATTGCTGATGGCGAGGAGAAGTAATTATCGAGTACAGGGGAGGCAATGAGGTTGCATGCAGTGTCGGATCTCGACTAAAAATAATGGGGGACAAGAATGATATCTATTTTTTAAAATATTCATACTTAAAGAAAATGTATCATATATTAAAATATATGTTTTACAAAATAAAATATTTTCTTGCATGAGATAAAATATATACTAACATTGATTTATCGTAGATGTCATGTTAATTGCAAAAGGATAAAAACACCATGAAATCGAAAAAGGTATTTTATTGTATCATATATTAAACTATTAAAATTTGTAAATGATATAACATAATTAATTAAACGTAATGCTAAATGAAATAACAAAAAATTACCTCTAATTAAAGTGTTGTTTTCCTCTCTTTTAAAGACTTGAAATCATCAATAATAAATTCATAAGTAAAACTTGTAGATATTTCTCTTTTAATATAAATCACTATGTTATCTGCAAGAAACTCATCTTCCATCCTGTTATGCAACCTTGTCTTGATTATTTTCATTACTAAAAATGAGCATTCTGTTGTAGTTATATTAACTGGAAAAGTCAAGATGAGACGAATCAATCGATCAATCAAGTAATACAGCTTGACTTTCTCTATTTTTACCAAGGCACAACATGGTTTAGGTAAGATGATAGATTCTTCAAATCTGGATAATTAGAAGCATCAATAATAAAATGCTGAAATTGAGATTTCAAAATCATCTTCTCTTGCTCAATGAAATCGCCAGGATAGTATTTTCCCACAACAGTGCAAATATTATCAATGTTAAAAGCTTTATAAGCATTTTTAGGAACTAAATGAGAGCTAAGTGTCAAAACCTCTAATGCTTTGTCACTAAACCTATTATTCAACTCAAGTAATTACTTATCTATTGTAACTAAAAATATTTATACTCTATAATAATGTTCTACTGTGATATGATCTTTTTGGTGACAGGAGTGCCCTTGTTGTGCTATAAAAGGAGCACTAAAATTAGGAACATCAATGTTATGTTGCTCACAAAATAATGTCACATTTTTCAACAAATCTTGCCAACTATCATCTCGCAACTTTTGAATGAGAACTTTTGTAGTATGAACTAAATTCATTGCATTAACTATATCTTGAGATTGTTCCTGCAAAGCTTGACATATAATATTTGTCATTTCCATGATCTCTTTCATCAAATGTAGAATAAACATAAACTCAAATGAGATCAAAATATTATAAGCAACATCAGCCTCTCCTCTTTGAGAATAAGTTGATCCATTAACAATAATGATCTTCTGAAGAACAGAACAAGTTGCAGTAAACATATTTATCATACTACAAATTGAGTAAAAATAAGAGCCCCAACGAGTATCTACAGTCCGTTTCAAATTGCCAATTTGATTTTTCCCTTTACCAGTTTCAAGTTCACCAATCTTAAGCAAATGTGCAATTTCATATAACTTAACAGCTTGCAACTCATGATGTCATTTACTAGAGGAACACATAATATTAACAATAAAAATCAAATTTGAGAAAATTTGATGAACTTGAATAACTTCTCTAGAAGTAGCAACCAATACAAGTTGCAATCAATGGGCAAAGCAATGCACATAGTATGCATAAGAACAATCCATGAGAAATAGTGCTTGCAATCCATTCCATTCCCCTCTCATATTACTAGATCCATCATAACCTTGACCACGAATAGTTGAAACATCAAGACTATGTCGAGAAAAGATAACGCACAACTCTTTTTTAAGGTTTAATGCTGTAGTGTCTTTAACATGCACAAGATCAAAAAATCTTTCTTGTATGAGACAACTTTTATCAATAAACCTCAAAACAATAGCCATTTGCTCCCTTTGTGATTCATCACATGATTCATCAACAATTATGCAAAACTTGGAATCCCTAATTTCTTCCCGAATGTGATCTCGAACTTCACTTAAGAGTACATGCAAGATTTCCTTTTGAATTGTATGTGAAGTACACTTTGAATTATATGGTGCATTTTCTAACACAACTTTTACAACTTCATCATTGTAAGATGCTAAGAATTTTATCATCTCAAGAAAGTTACCCCTATTTTTTGATTCTAAAGTTTCATCATGATATTGGAAAGTACAAGCTTGAAATGCTAACGAATGAAATGTATCAATAGATGTCTTAAGATGTAGTTGGTTCATCAAAATCTGATTTGAAGTTTGCAAAGTAATGATATTTCTGATGTGCCCAGACTAATTCAATAAGTCTTCACAAGCCTTCACTGCTTTATGATGTTGTCACGACCCACTATAGAGACGTGACTGGCGTAAGAACTACTATAAAGTAGTTCCCATGAGCTAAAAGATACTTGAGCAAACAGTAACTACCAATAATAATTAAAGATTTCCATTTAATAACCAAAGTTCAAAACTTTTTTTTTTCATGCAGAAAATTTGGCAGAGTTTCCCCCAAAAACTAAGTATTTCCAAAGGTACAACAACACAAACAGAAGTGGACAAGCTCACTTTAACACATAAAGGCCTTAGTGGCCACTTACAGAATAGTCTTTTGACCAAAGTTTCTTAATTTGGCGATCAACAATAGCAATTGGTTGTTCTTCATAGGCTAGTTGGGAATTCAATTCTACTGGTACCTAAGGTAAAGTATGAGAGTCATTTGGAATGTATTTTCTCAACATAGACACATGAAACACAGGATGTATACCAGATAAGGTTGAAGGGAGTTCTAACTTGTATGCTACTTTCCCAATACGTTGAATTATTAGGAAAGTTCCAATATACCAAGGGGTTAACTTTCCTTTCTTACCAAAACGCATTACTCCCTTCATAGGAGATACCTTTAAAAAGACTCGATCACCCACTTGAAATTCTAGTTTTCATCTTCACTTGTCTGTATAAGCTTTCTGTCTACTTTGAGCTGCTAACAATTTCTCTTTAATGCGTTTCACCTTTTTCATCACATCCATAACTAAATCTGGTCCTAATAATTTCACTTCCCCAGTTTCAAACCAACCAGTGGGGGACATACACTTCCTGCCATATAATGCTTCAAATAGAGCCATCTGAATACTAGAATGATAACTGCTATTGTAGGCAAATTCAATGGGAGGTAAGTATTTCTCCCAATTACCTTCAAACTCTAAAACACAAGCCTTCAGCATATCTTCCAAAACTTGAGTTGTTCTCTCTGATTGCCCATCAGTTTGAGGATGAAAAGTAGTACTAAAGTGTAATTGGGAACCCAGAGTCTCTTAAAAAGACTTCCAAAAATAAGCAGTAAATTAAGAACCTTGGTAAGAGATAATAGATAATGGCACTCCATGCAAAGGCACTATATGATTCAAATATACTTGTGCATACTGGGAAGCCGAATAAGTAGTTTTAACTGGAAGAAAATGAGCACTCTTTGTGAGCCTATCAACAATAACCCAAATGGAATCATACCCTTTAGGGGTTTTTGGTAACCTTGTAAGGAAATCCATGGTTATTCTTTCCCATTTCCACTCTAGAATGCTTAAGTTTTGATGCAGTCTAGCTGGTCTTTGATGTTCAGCTTTAATTTGCTGACAAGTAAGACAATGAAGTACATAGTCTACTATATCTTTCTTCATTCCATCCCACCAATAATGGGTTTTTTAGATCTTGGTACACTTTGTTGCTTTTTGCATGCATGACATAAGAAGATGAATGTGCAAAGTGCATAATTTGTTTCCTCAAATCTTCAATTTCTGGCACCCACAAGCGGCCTTGGAAAAAGAGAACCCCATGATCATCCACAGTGAATCCTGTATCCCCATCAGACTCTGCCTTCTTTAATAATTTGATTCTATTATATCTCGCGTTGAGCTTTTTTGATTTGTTGGATTAAAAGAGACTAGATCTACACATTAGCTAACAACACTCTAGGGTCAGATGTCTGTAATTCCACACCATCACTTATTAAGTTTTGTAATTCTTTTATTAATGGCCTTTTCTCCCAACTAATGTGGGCTAGACAACCCACAGATTTCCTGCCTAAAGCATCTGCTACCAGATTTACCTTGCTTGGAAAATACTAAATGGAGCAATCATAATCTTTAATTAATTCCATCCACCGATGTTGCCTTAAGTATAAATCTTTCTGCTCAAAAATAGACTTTAGGATTTTATGGTCTGTATATATTTCACAAGTCTCACCATATAAGTAATGACGCCAAATTTTTATTGCAAAGACAATCGTTGCCATTTCCAAATCATGAGTAGGATAATTCTGTTCAAGTTTCTTAAGCTGCCTAGAAGCATATGCAATCACCTTACCTTTTTGCATCAAGACACATCCTAGACCAATCCGAGATGCATCACAATATATCACAAAACCACAACCAGTTTCAGGTAAGGCAAAAACTGGAGCGAAAATTAAGCATTGTTTAATCTTTTGGAGACTCTCTTCATAAGCTTCTGTCCATTCAAACTTAACATTTTTTTATGTCAACTTAGTCATAGGAGCCGCAATATGCAAAAAGTCCTTGACTAAGCGACGATAATATCAGGCCAAGCCCAGAAAACTATGAATTTCTATAACTGTAGAGGGTTTAGGCCAATTTTTTATTACTTCTACCATTTTAGGATCCACATTAATGCCTTCCTTTGAGACTACATGTCCCAAAAAAGTTACCTGAGAAAGCCAAAACTAACATTTAGAAAATTTTGCATATAATTTGTGTTCTCTCAGGGTTTGTAATACCATTCTCAGATGTTGCATATGATCATTCTCGCTCATGGAGTACACCAAAATATCATCAATGAAGACAATTACAAACTGATCTAAGAACGGTCTGAACACTATGTTCATTAAGTCCATAAAGGCTGCAAGTGCATTTGTTAAACCAAAAGACATTACTAAAAATTCATAATGGCCATAACAAGTTCTGAAGGCAGTTTTTGGAATATCCTCTCCTCTATTCTGCAATTGATGATACCTTGATCAGAGATATATTTTAGAAAAACATTGGGCTCCTTAAAGTTGATTAAATAGATCATCTATACGTGGCAAAGGGTATTTACTTTTCACTGTAACTTTATTCAATTGTCTGTAATCTAAACATAATCTTAGGGACCCATCTTTCTTTTTGACAAAAAGTACAGGTGCACCCCAAGGGGACGTACTAAGACAGACGAGACCCTTGTCTACTAAGTCTTGTAATTACAGATTTAACTCTTTTAATTCACTAGGTGCCATCCTGTAAGGAGGAAGTGAAATATGAGTAGTTCCTGAAAACACATCAATGCAAAATTTGATATCTCTCTCTAGCGGCAACCCTGGTAATTCTTCAAGAAATACGTCTGAAAATTTTTTAACAACAGGAATATCTTCT
This sequence comes from Ceratonia siliqua, assembly GCA_034509205.1. Classification (NCBI taxonomy): domain Eukaryota; kingdom Viridiplantae; phylum Streptophyta; class Magnoliopsida; order Fabales; family Fabaceae; genus Ceratonia; species Ceratonia siliqua. Next base: position 18,597 of record JASKGM010006975.1, read on the forward strand.
AATTTAATTTTTGAATTATTAGTGTTTTGGATAAAAGCTAAATAAGCTTCACATCACTTCCTTACTAATCGTAGAGTAACCATAGCAGAAATAAAATTCATAGGGACTTTAATTTTATCCCCTTGAATTATTATAGCTTCTTTCCTTGGTAGGCACAATTAAACAGTCTTGCTAAAATAGTCTAAACATGCGTGATAATGAGCCAGCCAGTCCATCCCCAGAATAAAATCAAAGTCACTAATATCCAGGATAATCAAGTCAACAAATAATTGAATTTCATTTATGTTGATTACACATGATTTCAAAACATTGCAAGCAACTAGCACTTTTCGTAAAGGAATAGATACTGAAAAAGGTGACTCTAACAGTGCAATAGGTCTTTTCAATAGAGATACAAAACCATCTGTGATAAAAGAATGAATGGCACTAGAATCAAACAATATATGCGCAGGAAATGAATATACTAATAATATACTTGTAACTATGGCATTTGAGGCTATAGCATCCTTCCTAATTAAAACAAAAACTCGAGCTTGAGTTCCAGATCCAGAACCATGATCTTGACTCGCTGATCCTTTACCACTACCTCTGGGATTATTCTAAGTAAGAGACTGACCAAAAGTTGTAGAAGGAGGTATATAACCTGGTGTTACAGAATCTTTACTACACCCTGAAGTTGCTTGTTTCATAGGACAATCTTTTATTAAATGGCCTTATTGACCACATCTAAAACAAGCACCCATTTCTTTACAACATTGTCCCACATGGGAGTTTCCACAAGTTCCACTTGTCATATGAGCTTGGAATGATAGTAGAGGCAGGGAGTGTGCCTGCTGAGACATATGGTTACCAACAGAAGATTGACGGGCACGCTTATTTGACTATCTAGGATGAGCATTAGAAGAGGAAGTTACTTTCTCTGATTTAGGTGGGAATCTTTTCCTTTCCTTACTACTGGTGGCATTTTCAAATTATTGTTTCTCCCTCTGTCTGTTTTCTAATTCAATGGCCCTGTTGAACACCATTTCAAAGGTACTATCATCAGTAACATTAATGGCATTAAAGTATGTTGTCAAGAGCCCTTTAACAAATCGCTTGGCCCTTTCTTTCTCTGTGGGAATTATATGTTGAGCAAATTGAGACAAACAGAGGAATTTTGTTGCATATTTAGATACTGACACATCTCTAGTCTGTCGAAGGGAGAGAAATTCCTCTAATCGAGCTTGGCGTTCCCCTTGGGGAATAAAATGCTGTAAGAAAGTAGTTTTGAAGGTATGCCATGCATTCCTCAGTCCCTCCAAGTGTCCTTTAGCTTCCCATACCTGGTACTAGTCAGTAGCTGGGCCATCTAACTGAAATCCCACTAGTATAACTACTGATGTTTCAAGACAATCTAGTACCTTCCACAATCGCTCAACCTGATCAATGAACTCGTGTGGGTCTAAGGTGGAAACATCACTAGAGAAATGAGGGGGTTTTAATTTATGAAGCCCCTAAAGGTGACTCCGAAAAGCAAGGGAGGTAATTGGAATAGAAGGAATAACTGGGGGAATCTGCGTCTCTATAGTATTCTTGAGAGCAATCCTAGCTTTGATCTAAGCCACCTCATCAACCAAAGCCCTAATTGATCATTTTATTTCCTGAGCCCATTCTAGAATAGGAGCTTTCGGTGGTGGAATAGAAACTGGAGCACTTCCTGCTACCTCTGGTGGATAAGGAATCTTAGGCCTGTGTCGAACCCTAGCTGAAGGCCTTAGCTTGGAAGAAGCTTGATTAGACACCGAAGCACGAGATCGAATTCTAGGAGGCATTTCTACAAAACAAAAAGATTTAGTATATAATAATTTCGATGTCCTATCAAAATTTGAATATTAGAATAAGGTAAAAGGAGCAACATAAATGATGCCTTATGAACTTTAATCATGATATGTGCTCTCGAGCACACCTACCATAACTAAGTTAATAATTCATTACATAAGTGGATGATTAAAACCTCTATATGCCCTACCACAAACTTGGACCATGCTCTGATACCAACTTTGTCACAACTCACTCCAGGCACGTGACTGGCGTAAGAACTACTATAAAGTAGTACCCATAAGCTTAGCAGACACTTAAGCAAACAATAAGTATCAATAATAATTAAAGATTTCCATTAAATAACCGAAGTTAAAAAGTTTTTTTTTTCATGCAGAAAATTTGGCAAAGTTTCCCCTAAAAATTGAGTATTTCCAAGGGTACAACAACACAAACAGAAGTGGACAAGCCCACTTTAACACATAATGGTCTCAATGGCCACATACAGAACAGTCTCACAGCACAATTATCTAATTTATACTCTGTTCACATACAAACATAACTACACATTAAAGGTTCATTTATATACCACTCTATATATGCAAATCCTATTAACTATCCACAATACATTCATAAGTTACTCAATTGTTCGTTTTAGAAGTAACCCACTGGATTCCAATGATAGGTTCTTAAGATGCCTGATGATCAAAGGGTGTGGGTGTTACAACACTATTTGAAAAAAATAAAAATAAAGGAATGAGTCCACCGACCTAGTGAGTAAGAATAACCCCACAAATATTGGTTTATACAAATGTTAGAAATATGTATATATGTAACCAAATGCAGAAATGGTCAGATAATAGTTTAGGAGAATTAAAATCTAAATGGCTCAGAAAACATACCCCTGCTAAACCCATAACAAATTTACAGTCAACAGCAAGAAGAACATTCTTTAATACATAAAATTTCTTTAGTATAGCTTATGCTCACAATAATAAAGTAAATTTAATAAGATGGATATATTGCTCCTTCATAAGAAAAAATCTCTCAGATGCAGATACAGACAGCAGATACCGTAATAAAGCAAGCTTCCTGTCAAATACAGAAATCAGATAAGAGATATGCAAATCCTAAGTAATGCTATTTCAGAGTATGGTCCATGGACTATTAGTTAAACTAGGTGCACCTAGGATTTCTCTATGGAAGTTGCTAAAGGATCTACTAAAATCACTTTATAATTTCACAATTCATGGTATTTTAAATAATATAATATATAAAAGAGAATAACTTCTAACCAATATATAATTGCAAAATAAAAAAACAATAAGATACTTCTCAATGTCCATACATCTTAATACAACGATAAGAGAAAACTTAGGTAATGCTCAATCACTTCATGTAGCTAAGGAAATAAGAAAATATTGTTGCAAACTATAAATTTAATTAAAAGACATTTTCATCTTATACCTTCATAGTATTAAATTTCACATATCTAATATATTTCAAAACAAAATAAACAATATTTAAGGGTGGGGAATTCCACTCATCTATTCAAGGTTTGACCTTTCACTCATAAGAACATAAATTATCATGACCCACTCTAGGCATGTGACCGGCGTAAGAACTACTATAAAGTAGTTCTCACAAGCCTAGCAGACACTCGAACAAACAGTAACTACCAATAATAATTAAAGAATTCCATTTAATAACCGAAGTTCAAAATTTTTTTTTCATTCAAAAAAATTGGCAGAGTTTCCCTTGAAAACTGAGTATTTCCAGAGGTACAACAACACAAACAGAAGTGAACAAGCTCACTTAAACACATAAAGGCCCCAGTGGCCACTTACAGAACAGTCTCACAGCGCAATTATCTAATTTATACTCTGTTCACACACAAACATAACTACACACTAAAGGTTCATTTATATGCTACTCTGTATATGCAAATCCTATTAATTGTCCACAATACATTCATAAGTTAATCAATTGTTTGTTTTAGAAGTAACCCAACAGATTCCAATGGTAGGTTCCTAGGACGCCGGATGGTCAGAGGGTAAGGGCGTTGCAACACTATCTGAAAAAAATAAAAATAAGGGAATGAATCCGCAGACCTAGTGAGTAAGAATAACCCCACAAATATTGGTTTATACAAATGTCAGAAATATGCATATATGTAACCAAATGCAGAAATGGTCAGATAATAGTTTGGGAGAATTAAAATCATACTGGATCTGAAAACAAACCCCTGCTAAACCCATAACAAATTTACAGTCAACAGCAAGAAGAACATTCTTTAATACATAAAATTTCTTTAGTATAGCTTATGCTCACAATAATAAAGTAAATTTAATAGGAAGGATCCATTGCTCCTTAATAAGAGAAACTGTCTCAAATACAGATACTGATAACAGATACTGCAGTAAAGCAAGCTTCTTGTCAAATACGAAAATCAGATAAAAGAAATGCAAATATGGAGTAATATCACGGATAATGCTATTTCAGAGTATGGTCCATGGACTATCAGATAAACTAGGTGTACCTAGGGTTTCTCTACAGAAGTAGCTAAAGGATCCACTAAAACCACTTTATAATTTCACAATTCATGGTATTTTAAATAATAGAATATAATAAAAGAGAATAACTTCTAACCAATGTATAATTGCAAAGTAAAAAAAAAATCAGATACTTCTAAATGTCCATACCTCTTAATACAATGATAAGATAAAACTTAGATAATGCTCAATCACTTTATGTAGCCAAGGCAACAAGAAAATATTGTTGCAAACTATAAATTTAATGAAAAGATATTTTCAACTCAAACCTTCTTAGTATTAAATCTAACATATCTAATATATTTCAGAACAAAATAAATAATATTTAAGGGTGGGGAATTCCACTCACCTATTTAAGGTTTGACCTTTTACTCATAATAACATAAATTATCACGACCCACTCCAGGCACGTGACCGGCGTAAGAACTACTATAAAGTTGTTCCCACACGCCTAACAAATACTTGAACAAACAGTAACTACCAATAATAATTAAAGAATTCCATTTAATAACTGAAGTTCAAAACTTTTTTTTTCATGCAAAAAAATATAGTAGAGTTTCCCCTAAAAATTGAGTATTTCCAGGGGTACAACAACACAAACAGAAGTGGACAAGCCCACTTTAACACATAAAGGCCTCAATGGCCACTTACAGAATAGTCTCACAGCACAATTATCTAATTTATACTCTATTGACATATAAACATAACTACACACTAAAGGTTCATTTATATGATACTCTGTATATGCAAATCCTATTAAATGTCCACAATACATTTATAAGTTGCTCCATTGTTCATTCTAGAAGTAACCCACCAGATTCCAATGGTGGGTTTCTAGGATGTTGGATGATAAGAGGGTGAGGGCGTTACAACACTATCTGAAAAAATAAAAATAAGGGAATGAGTCCACAAACTCAGTGGGTAAGATTAACCCCACAAATTTTGGTTTATACAAATGTCAAAAATATGTATATATGTAACCAAATGCAAAACTGGTCAGATAATAGTTTGGGAGAATTAAAATCATACTGGCTCTGAAAACATACCCTTGCTAAACCCATAACAAGTTTATAGTCAACAGTAAGAAGAACATTCTTTAATACATAAAATTTCTTTAGTATAGTTTATGCTCACAATAATAAAGTAAATTTAATAGGATGGATCCATTGCTCCTTCACAAGAGAAAATCTCTCATATGCATATACAGATAGCAGATACCGCAATAAAGCAAGCTTCCTATCAGATACAGAAATAAGATAAGAGATATGCAAATCCAGAATAATCTCACGGATAATGCTATTTCAGAGTATAGTCCATGGACTATCATATAAACTAGGTGCACCTAGGGTTTCTCTATGGAAGTAGCTAAAGGATCCACTAAAATCACTTTGTAATTTCACAATTCATGGTGTTTTAAATAATAGAACATAATAAAAGAGAATAACTTCTAACCAATGTATAATTGCAAAGTAAAAAAAAAATTCAGATACTTCCCAATGTCCATACATCTTAATACAATGATAAGATAAAAACTAGATAATGCCCAATCACTTCATGTAGATAAGGAAATAAGAACATATTGTTGTAAACTATAAATTTAATTAAAAGACATTTTCATCTCAAACCTTCTTAGTATTAAATTTCACATATCTAATATATTTCAAAACAAAATAAACAATATTTAAAGGTGGGGAATTCCACTCACCTATTCAAGGTTTGACCTTTTACTCATAATAACATAAATTATCACCCACTTAGAGATCTCCCATGCAGCCAATTCCTTAACTAAAATTCTAGATGTGTTCCCCCTTCTCTAACCTTGGTTGGAAAAGCATGAAATTCAAGGTTTTAAACTCTTAACCATTTTATTGCTAACTAAAATTCCAATCATCTCTTTTCTCTAAAATTTTCTAATATCCACTTTTCTAAGACCAAGGATAGGATTACCTAATGGTGGCTCACAACCTTCAATAGGTACTTTCAAAATTTCAGCCACCCACTACACAAGTTTGCTATCAAACAAGGAAAAAACCCCATGAAAGGAAGTGGAAATCTTTTAATAGGGGAGAAAAGGAAACTATAGAAAAAAACTTGCCTTACTACGAGACTCTACGTCTGGGTCTTATTCCATCTTAAACTAAAGCTTGTCTCCCCAAAATCTCTTATGTTAACTGTAAAACAGAGGAAAATAGAGGGAAATCACGGTTGCATTGGGGCAAAAGTGCAGCTAGAATGGTGCAAATCTAAGAAAATAGACCAACTCCCACTAGAAACACAAAATACCAAAACTACCCAGTAGAAAAAAAAATGGAGACAGAGTAGCGAAAAGCTAAACAGTCAAGCAACCAATGTAGCAAAAATAGAGCAGATAAACCGAGCAACAGAGCAGCACAATAGGAGAATAGGGATGAAGAATAAAGTAGCAAAACAGAAGTAATACTAGAGAACCGAGGCTTAGAGCTAACCAAATCAGTGGGGTATTACATAGTGAAGAAAACACAGCAACTCAGCATGCCTAGTAGTCAACGCACAAAAAGAATTTAAGGGAAAGCAAGCTTCTGAACGTTTCTATACTTGGCTAGAGCATAAAGACAGTAAAGAAGTAACGTGAATGGGAGAAATATCTCCTAAAAGTTCACTCAGAAACAAAGACATGTAGAATACTAGGGAGTTAATTTATTATATATATATATATATATATGTATTTTTTTTAAAATAAGAACATTACTGATGTGATGAACTAGGATACTCTCCTATATGTTTGAGAAAAGTACAGTTTTTTCCATCATTAACTTTTTTCCAAGCTTGAAATCCATTAACAATAAAAAGCATGTGCTTTGGCACATCCATTTGATTTTGGATTAAAGAGAAAACAAGTTATCAAAATGCACACCATAATTCAATGATGTAATAAACAAACAAAATGAAACCACAAGTCCACAACTAACACAATAGTTAAATAAATCAAAAAGTTATCAAAATAAACAAAATGGGATGACAAGTTCGTAACTCACTCAAATTATTTACAAATAAAATTAAATAATGCAGGGACCACTATAAAAAAAACAATAATTTTTAGGGAAAATATGTTAAACATTGAAGACTATGAAGTATTCAACATTGAAAGAGAAGAGAAAGAGTCAAAAATACTAACACACCGCCGGAAACTTCGTACTCCACGAAACTTGGAATCAACAAGGAAAATAGTTGCGCCAATGTGGTCTGCAGAATCAACAAAGCTTTACTCTTGGAATTTATGGTATGGATAGGACCAAACAGTTGTGGTCTTGTGGAATGAGTCGAATGACGATGAGATTAGAAGTTGAGAACTGTCTAAGTGAGAAGCCAAGATTCAAGTTTGTGTGTTTTGTTTAACTTCAAGAATCAAGTCATTCTTCAATTGAATTGTTTATAGCTTTTGGGTGATTGATTGATGGTGTAAACTGATGTGTGTTATACGTTTTCTAATTTTTTTTATTTATAAATTAGTTTTTTTATATTATTTAATTTTTTTATTATAAAAATTTTTTAAAATATTTTTTATAATTGTATTTTTTATTACACTTTTTTTACACATTTGCTTTTAACTATTGATATATTATAAACAAATTACATAACAAATTATTTAAAAAAAAACATAATTATATAACAATTATTTTTTAGGGGGCAAATTATTTATTTAAAAAATTATTTACATAAAAAAATTTTGGGGGGGCCATCACCCCCTGTGTCCACACAATGATCTGCCACTTGCATGGGCAAGAAAGATGGAAGAGAAACAGTGGGCAATGAGGTGGTAGTTGACTTGGAATTTACGCCACATAGAATTATCACATAGATTTTCTTTGCCTTATCAGACTACAATTTAACAGTGTTAGCTGATAATTTAATGGTATGAACTAAATTGACAGTAAGAAAAATTATAAGAACTCAATTGACTAGAATTAAACTACAAGGACCAAACTAAAAATTGGCTAAAATTATAGGGATCAAATCCTATATTAATCCTTTTTTATACACATAATAAAGTGATACTTATAATAAAACATTACTATGAGACCCAGGTTAAATAGACATAGCAAAATAATTTTTTAATATATTTAACAATTAACACCAATAATTCAATGTAAAATAATATATTTAAAAGTTAACACATTATAGTTTTATTCACAAATAACAATAACTCACAAATTTCACTTTATTAATTAATATTCTTAAAACATTTCTCTTAATAACTTAAAAGAATAAGTCAAACAAAAAACATAAGGGAAAACATAAAACAACAAATCCACTCTTAGTTGAGTCCTCAGGTAAAAGCCATTATTTAATTTTAATCTTTACTTTTTTTCTTTGTCTTAATTTGTATATTTTAATGGAGATTATTTGCCACCCAAAGGCAGGATTATAACCATTGGATGAATTTATACTTCCTCATCAAATAATTTATAACCCTGCTACATAAGCAAGGCTTTGGTACCTTATGGGTAAAAAAAAATCCATTTATACGTTAATCATATTCCACACATCGTTGGAGAAAAGATTATTTAATTATTTAATTTGGTGGAAAATATATTTTTTAATTCTTTATTCACTTCTCTTCTCATCTTCAAATTCTTCAAATTCATGTCCTAATAAAATTTTTGTTTCTCTCTCTCTCTCTCTCTCTCTCTCTCATGTCTGTGCACTGTGCTGTCATTTCTTTCCCTACTTTTTTCTATTTGTCTCTTTGTACGTGGGAACTTGGGTTATTAGATCCTAATTATAAATGTTATCTTTAATCTCATTTTCCTCATTGCATTATTAGGAACCAAACCCAGAAACTGTGTAGTTAATTAGTTTTTCAATCATGATAATCTTACAGGTGCCAAATTAGATTTGACCATTGCTATCCATGTAAGTTCTTTGGTAACATTAAACTTATGGGATAACTCTTTGATTAGAATGGAATATGTGGAAGATTAATTAATTTTTTAAATGAAAATCTGTTTCACGTAGCATATAACTACATAGGATAGTGCGAATTTAATTTATTTGCAGCCATCACAACAAGAGGACACTGAAATATATGGAAGATTAATTTATTGGATTTTAGTACTATGGAATACAAATTTATTTTCTTCCTTATTCTATTAATTAGTACAAGGGAAAGTAAATAGGAAAAATAACAAATTTATAATATTATATTATCTTTATTGTTAATAGTTTGAAGCAAAATTTTTAGTGTGTTTGGATGATGTAATTTAAAATTTTATATAACTTAAAATGTATGGAATTGAATTGTATAATTGTAAAATATATTTTTTGAATAATTAATTACCATAAAAGAATTTTTATTTTTTATTTTTTTAATAATAAACCATTTTATAGTATTATTTTTTTTTAAAAGGAGCAACGAGTCGGAGTAGAGCTAAATCTTGAGTTTGAGTCTAGGAGTCAGTTTGAGGTTGGGAGCCGAGGTTGGATTCAGGGTCAGGCTCGGGTTTGGGAGTCAATGCTGAGGCCAGATTGAAGTTTGGTGTCAAGATATTACTAGTAGCAAGAAATTGAAAAAGAATTTGAAATCTACCAAAAAGTGAGGTATTTAATTTAAAACAATGAAATTATTTAGAATTTCTAAAAAAATTTATTAATTATCCAAACAAAATATTTTATGGTGAAACATTTAAAATACCTTATAAAAATACTTCCTTCTTAAATTAACCGGTGAAAAAAAAAACGCATATATTTATAATATCATATGTGTTGATGTAGTATATATATAATTTCATTTTTTTTTATTTGTTTACTCGTGTCGTTTCATTTAAGATATACGAAATGTGCAGATGCCTTAATTTCTTATAAATCTATTTTAACTTGGTTGTAATGATTGAAAAGCCTGGTGATCTTTCATGACTTTCAATTCTAACATTTTTTGCTTTTAATATATTATAAAATTGAACAATTGGTGCATTTTAAGTACAATTGGTGCATTCTAAGTGGAAGGACAGATACAATGTGGTGTAAGTATTTCATAAGATAATTTGTCACCCAGTACATTGTATAAATTTTTTTGAGTTATAGAAAATTTTGATATATTTGAATAGGACAACTCAAAAACATTATTGAAGTAATTTGTGGCTATTAATTATTTTTATATTTTATAAAAATTATCTCTGGCAAAATAATGGCTATTACATAGTCATGTTACAATGTTTCTTGAGAAATGATTTTTTCTTAAAATATTATTTTAAGACCCAAAGTGTTAAAAACTAATGTTGGTTGTTGCAAAATTAAAATATGCAAAATGGACTTTTATTAAATAATCACGTTTAATTAATTTCTTGATGATATATATATAATATATATAATCACGTATATAACTACATTTATCCAATGAAATTTAGATAATAATATAAATTAAAGTACAAATTTAGAATGAATACAATAAAATGGCTGAGATCACTTTAAGCCATCCACAAGTTATAAATGACTTATTAATAAATGGTTATTAATTGTTGGCAAATAATTAGGAATTGGCAACCAACAGTGAAAACCCTAGAGCCCAAACACACAAATATAATATGAATAATAGAAATGAACAGTGAAACAACTTCAACAGAAATATATATATATATATATATATATAGAAGTAGATTTAAGCACACTAGAAGCCAGAATTGTCCTTTCCACAGTTGTTCATAGTCACTCAAGGAAAGAGGAACATTAAGGTTGATGCCAAGAATATTAGCTTTAAGGGCAGTGCAAAGGCAAACAGCAGCTTCAAGATCAGCCAAACCCTTAATCAGGTTGCAGCAAGGGAGGGTTGGTGGTGAGCCAATCTGAACCTGAACCAGATCCAATATATTGGCACATACCCCCAACTTAAGGGTATCTATAGGGCAAGAAGCCTGGGAAGAAGGAGGCTTTGGGACTGATGGGGTTTTGGGAGTTTTGGGGGTTGGTGGGTAAGGAGCATAGCTGCAGCTACCATGGTGAAGAAGAGGAGGTTGAGAGTGAGAAGAAGAGCAGTGAAGCAAGAGAATTGGAAGCCATTTCTCAAAGATACTAAAGTTGCTTGATGCTTTGTGAAATGCTTTGCTTCTGGGTTCGGAGTGGCATTGGAAGGGATTTCTAGGCGAGGAGATTTGTGGGTTTGTGTTGTGTTTAGTTTCAAATAATTGGATATTGGGAAGTGTTATAATGCTACCTTTATAAATTTTATTCACTTGCACGTTTTTATCTGAGTTTAAGAGAAAAAAACATCAGTGGGTTACTTAAATTGAATTACTGCTACCTTGTCAATTTATACATAGTTTATGAATAAAGTTTGTATGCCAAGTTAAGAGCAATATTATTTACATAAAATTTTATTTACAAATTGTATACTGTATACTAGTTGCATGTGAGTTTGACATAAAAAAAAAATTAAATAGAGTCAGTTAAATTCAGATATAATATTCTTAGTAATTTATGACAAAATTTGTATAATATATGTTCTTGTTGAAAATTGAGACCCACCATTTGAGCACATTGCGAGTTGAAGTTGTAGTGGCAACACAAAGCTCACTACAAGAAAAAAAGACTTTTGCCATAGCAAAAAACCATGGCAAATTGGCTTAAATTCCCTGGCAATTATAATTTGCCACAGAATTGAGTTTGTAGTTTAAATAGCCGTAGCTAAGCATATTTGCCATGGAATAATACAGTGGCAAATTGAAGAACCATGTCGAGATAATTTTTGTGATATAATTCATGGTTCAAAATTTTGCCACGACCATTTGCAATGGAATTTAGCCACGCTATTTCAAATACGTGGTAGACATCTTAACATGTTTTGCCACGGTTGCATAAAACTGTGGCAAATACATTAGGAAGTATTTGCCACAGTTTCCTTAATCCATGGCAAAATCTTGTGGAATTCTACCACGGTTTCTTTTTTTCGTAGCAAATTTTCATATAATTTTGTCATAGTTTTCAATATTCGTGGCAAAATATCAATGTGGTTTGCCACAATTTATTTGTTCCGTGGTAAATTTTCAAAGAATTTTGCCATGGTTTTTATTATTCGTAACAAAAAATCAAGGAGTTTGACACAGTTTCTTAGTTTTGTGGCAAATTTTCAAAAATTTTTGCCACGGAACTGTTTATCAGTGGCAAATTTTCCATAAGAAATTTTCTACGATTATTAAATCTATGGCAAATTTAGTATGTATTTTGCCACGGATTTACAAAATGGAAAAATTTAGTATGAAATCCGTGGCAAAATACTTACTATCTAAACCCCCCTGTTTGCTTTATAATATCTCCCAACATCTAATACCAACCTCAATACAGAACTGTCAATCACAATAGTTTCATTTTGATAGATAAAAACTCAATAATCAACCCAATATTCATAACAAATATCTAGTACAAATAGAAAATTAATTGCTAACTTAATCAAAAACACATGTTCAAGAGAAAGAAATAAATATATAACTGTTGCTCATCATCCATCTCATCATCATCATCATCGCCTTCATCGCTGTCTTCATCTATGTTGAATTTGGACAAGACTTTTTCCATCAATCTTGAATTACACTCTAGTTGTTTATCCTTTTCTGAAAGCTTTGCTCTCATAGACTACAACTCTTCAGCAAGAGCATTAACTCTCTGCTACATCATATGGAATTCATTGGGTGTGCATCTAGTAGACTTGGTAGAAGTAGAAGCACCACCTAATAATGATGCTTCAGAGCCAAATCCATATGCACGACCCTTCTTATTCTTTCTGCCAATGGCCATCAAGAATATGGTAGAGTCATTAACTGAAGATCCTTCAATTTGATATGTTTCCTTTAATGTTTCATATGCAGCCTAAACAATTTTGTTTTCACAAATAAAACAAAATGTTAATTAAACAATTTTAACTTATTGTAGTAACTATAAAAATTCATTCATGAACTATAATGGTTCTTACTTACATATGCATCAGCTGCTTTTTGATGTATCCACCTTGCTAGTTGAGATGGATTCTTAGTCTCCTTATAGTTGAGTCTCTTGAAAAGCTCTGGTTGAGTAGGTCTCTACCCAACTCTAATGCCTATTTATATTATTTTAAAAAATAAATAAATATTTTAGTGTAATAAATATATATAAATGTGATTATAATAATTAGGTAAATTAATATTACCATTCGTTTCTTGTACTCTGACATTGGAATAGAGCCACCTCCATGCACGCATCCTCCAGCATTAGAAGCTCTACTTTTCTTGTTTGTTTCACACTTATTATTATATTGAGGGTCATCCCATTTGGCTTGGAGTTCCCCTAAGACATCATGGGGTAGCCACTGTTCATTACACCTTTTCGTGAGAATCACTTTGATTGCGTTACGGACTAAATTAACACATTTACTTCCCCAAACCTTTTGAACTCTAGCATTGTATTGTGGCTCCCATTTATATTTCTTCTGCAATACATTCAAACATATAAAGTTATTGACAATTCAATAAAATAAGTACATATTTTTATTTAAAAAGTGATTATATTAAAATAACCTTAAACTCTTCAAACCACATGTCCTTCACTTCTTTATCCAATTGAGACCACCCTAGCCAAGCCTTCTCATATTTCCCCTTGAATATGGGTGATATACTTCCTGTAGTGTCATGAGGAATGAAACTACACGAGAAAATAGTTAATACATTTAATAAATATATTTGAAAATATGTTGTAGTAAATGGGATTGAAGAACTTACTCATTTCCATGTGGATGAATCCATATGCGTCTATCAGATGGATAAGTCATACCAAGAACATATTGAGGCCAAAAGAAGTAGCTTCTTCATTATGAGAATGCTGTGTATCTTGGGCCATAGAGGTTTGTGCATGCATCGGAGTGGGGGTAACATCAGGCTGCAAAGTAGAAGATGAAGGTCTACGTACTAGACCTTCAACAAGTTCACTAGCTGGCTATATAGAGAGATTGTGTAAGGTTGATTTCCTTTTTTCCTTGGTAACACTATTTGTCTCTGTGACCATGTGGTGCCTTCCTCGACATATATCAAAAGTATGAAAAGAAATAACAAAAGATATCAAATACGCAAAAAAATGTAAACATGACAAAAGATAACTTTTAATAAAGGAAAAAATTATTTGCCTACGTATGAAATTAATTGCTTTGAAGGTAATAATAACTAGGAATATCCTCTTTAGTTTCAGGGCCATATTATTGTATTCTTCTTCTTCTTCTTCCTCTTCAAGTTCATCGATATTATTGACTTCATTAGTAGTTTCAACCTCATCTACATTAATTGAAGATGTTCTACTTCTTCACCATCACTGGTGTCATCTCTTAACTCTTCTCCAATTTAATCACTAACAATCAATTCAAGCAGCCGAGGTACTTCATCCTCTTGGAAGGGAGAATCGATTATGGCATCAAGGGAATCAATTATGTGCTTCGCCTTTGTCTTAATCACTACCAACCACCGTTGTTTATTTGGGGTTGCTTTGGGATAAGGCGTATAATATACTTGTTCTGTTTGTTGAGCAAAAATGAAAGGATCGAACTTTCTATATTTCCCTGCTCACTTCACTTCCACTATCCCATATTTTGAGATCCTTGTTCCCTGATTAGTTGGATCAAACCATTGAAAATTGAAGAGGACTAGTCTTTTAGGCACTCCAGGATACCTTAATTGAATTATCTCTTTAAGAAATCATGATAGGAAATGTCTTCTTCGTCGTTTCCTGTTCCTTTAAGGCATACTCCACTATTGCATACCTTTCGGCTCTTACTCAATGGTTCTGTGTGATATTTATATCCATTCACAACATATGTATGCCATGTTCTAACGTGCTTAAAAGGCCTCCAAGCTAAATCATGCAAAGATTTATCATGTACCATGTTTTCAGGATTATGTACCTATGCATGATACACACAATGCAAACTTGAGTAAATTACATTGCCTCTAACTATGTGTTAGTTTCAAAGTTGAATACTTACATAATCTTGAAACCATTTAACAAATTTAGACTTAATATATTTGTCAACATCATTGTTGGACATATTAGGAATTCCTGCTTTTAAAGACTCGACATATATACTACAAAAAGACAATAGAAACATTAGATGATGTTGTTTTGTATACCAATAGTTGATTATGAAAGATATAACTTACTTAATAAAAGGTTGAATTTCAGGACAATTAAGAAGAACATATAATGTTGTAGTAGTCATTTCCTTATCATCCAGATAATGGTGACAACCTTTTCCAGAATGTTCCTCTAGATAGTTAAAAATAGAGAAAGGCGAAAATTGAGTCGATGGTTCACTATCATCATTTTAGGCCATTCTTCTGGTTCTAGATTGGACATGGGATTCAAAGTAATAGGAACAAAATGTTGATGTCTCCTCAAGGATATATGCTTCACAAATAGACCCTTCCACATGAGCCTTATTTTTCACTTTCTTTTTAAGGGTGTATAGAAACCTATGAAAAGTATTATTAAATGAATATTCATAAACTAGAAGAGAAATGAAACAAATGAAAATGTAAATTACAAATAAATTACCTCTCAAATGGATACATCCACCTATATTGTACGAGTCCACCAACTCTTGCTTCGTATACTAAGTGGATAGGTAAGTGCTCCAATACATCAAAGAAGACAGGTGGAAATATATTTTCTAGCTTACACAATATAATAGGTATATTTCTCTCCATGATGTAAAGATTTTCTACTCGAAGGCTTGCAAATGAAATATCTCTAAAAAATGGGCTTAACTCTATTATGGTTTCCCAAATAGGGCCATATAATAGGTATATTTCTCTCCATGATGTAAAGATTTTCTACTCGAAGGCTTGCAGATGAAATATCTCTAAAAAATGGGCTTAACTCTGTTATGGTTTCCCAAATAGGGCCAAGTAACCCACAAAATGCTATTGGAAGCAGTTTCTCCATAAATACATGGCAATCATGACTCTTCAAACCAGACAAAGTTAAATCTTTCATCTCAATGCATCTTGCCAAATTTGATGTATATTTGTTAGGAAGCTTCAACTCTTGTACCCATTCACATATTGCTCTTTTTTACTCCATGTTAAATGTATATTGTGCCTTAGGTTTAAATGTTCTACCATTACCCCTTTCTTCCAGCTGTAAACCATCTCGTTTACAATATAATTTTTCTCGATGTGCATGATGTCAAGAATGTGCGGGTTCAACAATTCACACCCATTTTGTCCAATTGTGTGCAATCTCATAGCCTGGTAACTTACTTTTTGTTCAATTTTTGTAGGAAACTGACAAACTTATCTAAACAAATCCACTCCTGAGTACCATCTGGAAGTGGTGATTCTTCAACTTTATTTTTTAAGAAGTTATTCTTATTCCTTCGAAATGAATGATCCATTGGCAGAAATTGTTGATGACAATCAAAATAACATGTCTTTCCCCCATTTTTTAGTGTGAATGTTTTTGAATTATCCATACAAACTAGACAACCTAATTTACCAGCTGTTTGCTAACCAGATAACATGTCGTAAGCAGGAAAATCATTAATGGTACATAATAGGGCAACCTTCATGTAAAAATTTTGTTTTGATGAAATGTCATAAGTTTGAATACCTTCACTCTATAACAATTTAAGTTCATATATCAAAGGCTAAAGGTACACACCTATCTTACTTTTTGGATTATGTTGACTTGGAATTATAATGGTTAAAAACATATATTCCCTCTTCATACACATTCCAGGAGGTAAATTGTATGGAGTAATGATAACTGGCCAACAAGAATATGGTCTTGAGTTTAAACTAAATGGAGCAAAACCATCTGCACAAAGTCCTAACCTCACATTTCTTGGTTCAGATGCAAACTCTGGATGAGTTTGGTCAAAATGCTTCCATGCTTCTCCATCTAATGGGTGTGACAAGACTCCTGGTTTACGATGATCTTCATAATGCCATTGCATAGCCTTGGCTGAGACATTAAAAGCAAAAAGCCTTTGTAACCTTGGAATAAGAGGTAAATACCACATTAGAAGCAAAAAGCCTTAAATTTATTTTTTAAATTTATTTTAAATTCTTAAATTTATTTTTTAAATTTATTTTTTAAATTTATTTTTAAATTCTTTTTTACTTTTTTTATTTTTTTTCAAATTTATTTTAAATTCTTAAATTTTATTTCTTAAAATAAAAAATATAACAAAAATTTAAAAAATTTAAAAACTAAAAAGCCCTACTCTAAAGTATAGATACTCTATACTCTAGAGTATGGTAGAATTTCCCTTCTCATATTTGTAAGTTATAACACCCTTGTTTTATTTTAGTTATGTTTAAGTCTAACAAGAATAATACAATCAGTATTCCTTTATTTTCAAACCAACCCATTTACTATCCATTATTTGATTTACTAATAATTTATATTGGAATGGGTAAAGAATCAAATGTTTTGGAAATTCCTCATGGGGGGATGAATCATGATAATTTTGAATCAGAGTTCTAGACTTTTGTTCATTTCTCATTGTTCTATTTTCAGCTTTTTTTCAATTAATGAAAAAATTAAAGTGGAAAAATATAGCATTTTTTCTTAGTATGAGAGGACAACAACTTTTTATTTAGTTTTCATAATCCAAATAAAATATTAACTATAATATCTCTTTATGAAACACCTTTTCTTTTAGGTAAAAGCTTTTTTTATTCTTATTATCTGAACTTATTTTATATTAATATCTTGTAATAATACATATTAATTTCAAATATGATACTTTTAAAATACTAAATCATAATTTACTCACATCATAGAATAAGTAATATTTAAATTATTTTATTGAATTTAATATGTAAGAATTAAAGTATTCACCTCTAACGTATTGGTATGAGAATTAATAAGTATTATATTTTTGTATTTATATATTATTTTATATATATATATATATTTAAAATATGATTTAAAATATAATTCTACTTTATATATGAAAATTTTCATTTCTATATTATTTTAGCTAACAATGATATGATATAATAGTGAACTATAAAAAAAATATACAAAACTTTATGTGCAAGACCAAAATGTTTAGCTCTTTCAATCCAATGATTGAAAAATTAAACTTTTTAACAACGCAAAATTTACTCTCTCGTGAAGAAAAACGTGTCATGGATCATCATCCTATTCGATTTTAGTCGACTTGACGGTTGGATTACATGAATGTTGCGTGCTAAGCTTGAGTGCCAAGTGTGTGGTGAAGATCATACTACAATCGGTATGCGATCCACACAATTTTGCAAATTTTAACCATGTTATGTGATAGTAAATGATAAAAAGAATATACAAAAAGTTGTGTGTGAAACAAAAATGGTGAGTATATTTAATCCAACTGTCAGATTTTAAAATTTTTAACAACGCAACCAAAACGTGGAACAAAATATTTTATAAGATATTTAAAACTTACGATGCAATAGTGAATAATGTAAAAAAGTATAATTTGTGGGCATCATCTTCAAGTTGGATTTTTCAACCGAATGGTTGAAATTTTTTAATTTTGAAAAGTTCATGAAAAGTATAAGCAATAGTAAAACATAGGAATAAGGTGACTATCCCACCTTACTCTCTCATAAAGAAAAATGTGTCTTGGATCAACATCAATTTTGATTTTAGTCAATCTGACCGTTGGATCACATGTATGTTGTGAGCTAAGTTTGTGTGCCAAGTGTTGTGAAAATCGACTACGATTGGCATAATTTTTTACTTTTTAACCGCACGATATGATAGTAAATTATGAAAAGAATATAAAAAAAAATTGTATGTGAAACGAAGATGGTGAATATATTCAATCATATCGTCAAATTTTAAAACTTTTAAGATTGTAATAAAAAAATATCATTAAAAGTTTCATGTAAGAGATTTGATTGGTATGATACAATAGTGAATGATTAAAAAAAGGTATTAAAATTTGTGTGCATCAAATTCAATAATATTTTTTTTTCAATCTAACATTGGCATTTAGCCACAGTATTGTTACTCTGTGGCAAATCGAATTCTTTGTCACAATTTACTATTTAAATTTTTTTCATATGCATACTGTGGCTAATACCATGGCACTTATCTACGATATAAATATTCTGGGTGGCATATCAAATTCATTGCCATAACTTTAGCTATAGTTTTCAATATTTAAAATTTTTTATTCACTTATTGTGGCTATTACCTTGGCCATTAGCCACGATATTAGGATTTTGTGGCAAACAGAATTCTTTGCCACGGTCTTAGTCACAGTTTATTATTTAAAGTTTTTCATTCGCCTACTATGGTTAATACCATGGCAATTAGCCATGATATAATGATTCTATGGTAAGTTGAATTCGTTGCCACGACATTAGCCACGGTTAAATATTTAACATTTTCTTAATTCTCATACCACGGGTAATACCGTGCCGATTAGCCACAATTTAATTATTTATGGCAGCTTGAACTTGTTGCCATGACTTTAGCCACGGTTTAATATTTATAATTTGTTTAATTCATGTACTGTGGCTAATAATCTGCCATGGTAAATAAAAATTTTTGCCACAGTATTTAACGACGATTTTTTTTTTATATTTTTAATTCTTCCACTTTGCTATGGTAATAACTTTCGTGACAAATGTCATGGCAATATTGCCATGTTATTATATTTCCATGGCTAATACTGTGGCAATTAGCCACAGAATTAATCGGCCGTGCAAATCAAATTTTTTGCCACAATATTTAGCCACAGTTGTTTATTACATTGTTAATTCTTCCTCTTTGCCATGGCAATGGTCGTGGCAAAAGGCCACATTATTAAAAGACGTGGCAAACGTGGTGGCAATATTGCCACGTTATTATATTTTCGTGGCCAATACCATGGCAATTAGCCACGGTAATACTATGCCATGGCAAATCGAATTTTTTACCACAGTATTTAGCCACAATTGTTTATTACATTTTTAATTATTTCACTTTCCATGGCAATGGTCATGGCAAACGGCCACATTAATCAAGGCCGTGGCAAAAGTCGTGGCAATATTGCCATGTTATTATATTTCTGTGGCCAATACCGTGACAATTTTATCAGAATTAGAAATTGATAATTTTCGTGGCAAAGTGGTAGCAATTTCCATGGCTATTGCCACGAATTTATATGCCATGGTAAAAATCCGTGACAAATCGTGACTTTTCTTGTAGTGGCTGGCATAGCAATAGTTGCAGACATGAAAGTTCAACCCTATCTGGGGAATATGATAGTTGCAATTGAGATAATCTCGTATTGCTCCTAATTCAATAATTGCCTTTCTGAAATTATATGTGAAACATAACATGGGATGTGGCCCATTTGTAGCATTGCACATTTTATAAAGCTTTAAAAATTAACAAATTTTTTTAAAAGCATTACTTACAAATGTGTGAATTATATGAAACTTATTTCTAAAGAATTATGTAATGTCACCACTTTAATCCTTAATCTATATTCACCCCAAAGAAATTTTTCTTTACTCCAAATAATTGTTTGAAGCAACCATGATTTAAAATATTAAATAAGTAGAATTTCTTTTACACATTTTCAATTCTAGAAAATGAGAATGGTGGGAAATGGTCCTTATAAATATATATAATCATAGTTGTATAGATTTTTTGAGTCAATTACATGTGGCCTTCTAGGGGAGGTCCACTATTGTCTGCTTAACCCATATTAGATGTAGGAAATTTCTAGTTGCAAAGGACATTTTTCTCTCTGTTTCGAGTTAGCCTCTCTAGCAGTTTCTCCTTGACGTTTCTCTTCCTCCTCTTCCATTCTCGGGCGCCATCCAGACTAGCACATAGTGGGATATTCTTCTTGATTTTCTTGGCTAGATTGCTTACTCTGTCAGAGGAAATTTGGCTACAAAACTAGATTTCTATTTCTTCTACTGTAGTTAATTTCGTCAACTCTATTCTTACGGGTTCATATGCTCCAACACCCAGCTACTGGAAATTTTTTGCAGTAAGTACATTCAAACTCTATTCCAGCATTTATCTTAGTATTTGATAGGATAGAAACTTGTTTCTTGGATGTATACATTGGATTTCGATTGTGAGGGTGTTCTTATAAAGTTTTTCTGCAAAATCCATGGGGTACGTATTAGGGAGTTTAGTTCTCATTCTTTGCTATTTTGGAGTGGAGGTAAATTGATTTCATCTCTGTTTTGGTTTCCTCTAGGATTATGGGTATGGTTCTAAATATTTGCTTCCTCTCTTCTCATTCTTGGTCTTGTGGTACTTTAACTCAAGTATGAGTTCTTCCTGACCTTAAAGTATCCATATTTCAAAATTTAGGAAAAATCTTTCACATAGAAAGGTGAGTGGATTCTCATATTCTTAGGTACATGTTTTTATATTATGTTATAACTATTATGGTTATGATAAAGTCTTAGTGGGACTAAATGATTATCTACTTTTGATTCCTTAAACTTCTTAAGTTTATTGTTACTATTACTCATTATGAAATCCATGAGCAATATAATTTTGAAAATTTTGATAGATATTTATCTTTCTTGTATGTGTGTACACCTAAAAGACACATCCTATCTCTCCTAAATTTTTCTACATGTGCATGTTCTCACTTTGACACTTCTAATAAATTTTTTGTTAGATGACAACTACCGAGGCTGCCAAATTAAAATTTTCTATAAAACCGATTCACCAATTAACTATAGTATAAAAGGCACACTGGGTCGAATCCTTGGATCATTTTGATTAGATAACCAAATCAGGATTAGGACAGTAAATGGGGGTTTGTAGTAGACAATAAATGACAGTATATGAGGACAACAAATAGAAATTGGAAACAACCAATCCAAGGGAAGTAACCAGTCTTGAAGTTAATTTATCCTTGATCACTAAAGAGACATTCAAACAATAATCTCGTCCTTGATTTTTAGAACATACTAAGAAGCCTCAACATAATTCTTAAGTTCACCACTGAATAAGCATTCAGGATTTAGTTAACCAGGGTTAGAAAATTAAACATTCATCCAAACACCTTCTCAACCTGCAAACCAGAACCCAACCAAACTAAACAGTTCATCAATCAGTTTGATGCCTTGTTCAGTCTTCAGAAATCTCTTGGCACATGACAACTACGCAGCCATCACATGAATATTCCAACAAGTTAAGCAACTTAATCAGAATCTCAAAAGAAGAAAGAAAACGTGATGATTATTTGAAGTGCAAAATGCTTAAACCATAACCTCAAAGTTAAACATCAAGACTGTGAATCCCTAGGATTGATTAAGGAGTTTAGCCCTCCATGAAGAAGAGGGATGAAAATACAGAGGAATAAACTCATACTCTGGACATAACAGAGAAGAGAGAAGTCAGAGGTAATGGAGCAGTATCCCTAAAACCCTAGCTACTCCAACGTTTTACAACATTTGAATATATATATGAAACACTAATCCACTAATTACAAGTTTGCCCTTAGGTCAAAATGTCCTCCAGCTGTCTAACAGGCAATCAGAAGATTTCTAGGGCAATAGCATTAGTAAAACGCACAGTTTTGATAAGTGGTCAGCAAAGGATGACTTCCAGTGGCAGCATTCCAGTACTGGTTTCTGAGCTAAATTTGACTTACTAAAAATCCAAATCAACCTTAGAGTTCTTCATCAAAGTTGTAGATATTTGTCTTAGCTTTACTAAAAAATAAATTTCATGGTTATCAGATGTCTAGAACTCAAGTATATCCAAAATACAGAAGAAACATAAAAGCTCAAATAATGCTGAAATATATCATTAAACCAAATTGAGGCTCAAAGTCATAAACTGTGATCAAACTAAAGAATTTAGGTACATGAGAGGGTTAAAAGACTATATGTGAGGTCAAAATAATATATTGAAATTGTGTTTATCAAATTCCCCCATATTTAGCTTCTGCACGTCCCGGGCACAATAAAATTCCAGAACAAAAAGACAATGGAAAGCAAAATTTTTGAAAGCTAAAAACTTTCAAAAATTCTGAAAGAAACAACTTCCAATGATGATCAAAGATGCAAAAGTCTAGAAGCAAGAAGAATAGTCTAGAATTCAAGGTTCTACAGCATCCCTGAGGTAATACTTCTTCTCAAATCAAACAATTAACAAGGTATTTCAATTAAAAAGTATGAGTTTAGAATGAAAAGACTTTCACAATCATACTCTCGATTCTTCAAGTGTTTGAAGGGTAGTGTATTGCTCAGTTAAACTCATGACAATTATGCACTACCATAAGCTTACTTGTCTTCTAATTCTCTATTACATAAACATATGC
>JASKGM010006977.1:0-10481 GCA_034509205.1 Ceratonia siliqua
CTTTGACGATTCAACAGCAGCACCTAAGGCATATTCTGAACACTTCTCCTTGTCTTTGATGCTGCAAGCACCTAACCTTTTCTTCATCGCAGCAAACTTGGCATTAGGCAGGGCTTTGGTGAATACATCAGCCATTTGTTCCTTAATTCTGCAGTAGACTAAGGAAACTTCTCCTTCTTTCTAAATTTCTCTTAAGAAATAAAAATTAATCTTAAAATGCTTTGTCTTGCCATGGAATACGGAGTTTGAAGAAATTGATATGGCTGCTTGATTATCAACAAAAATCTGAGTTAGTTCTAGCTGCACCAAATTCATATCCTTCAAAATTTTTCTAAGCCAAATTGCATGATTTGCTATTGTTGCTACAGCAACAAATTCAGCTTCAGCAGTGCTTTAGGCAATAATTTCTTGCTTCTTGGAACACCAATTTTTTACTCTTGAACCAAGACTGAAGCAGTAGCTAGTTGTACTCTTCATATCATCCACTGAACCAGCCCATCACTGTCTGAAAACCCCATTAACATAAAATTATGACTTTTGCATACTTCACACCATAGTCAATCGTTCCTTTAATGTATCTAAGAACATGTTTGGGTTCTTTTAATTTATCTAAGAACACGTTTGGTTGCCTGCAGATGTATCTCACTTGCATAGTGCATGAACCTAGATAAAAGACTCAGCTTGCACTATATCTTGTCTAGAAGTAGAGAGGTACATGAGGCATCCAATTAAACTTCTGTAGTGATGTTGACTCACCTTAGCAGCACCATCATCCTTGTAATATTTGACTCTGAACTGCATAGCAGTGTCAGTAGGCTTACAACCCTCAACTTGAAATTTTTTCAGTATCTCCCTAGCATATTTACACTGACTTATGAAGATTTCAGCTTTCTTTTGTTTCACTTCCATACCAAGAAAATAGGACATCAATCCCAGGTCAGTCATCTTGAACTCCTTTAGCATCTCAACCTTAAACACTTCAATGAGCTTCAAATTTCTTCCTGTGACCAAGAGATCATCAATATATATTGAAATAATAATTAAATCAGTACCTTCTTTTTTCACATAAAGGTTGCTTCACTTAAACTTTTAACAAAGCTTAAGCTCATTAAATGATCGTCTATTCAACCATACTAAGCCCTTAGAGCCTGCTTGAGGCCATACAAAGCCTTTTTCAGCAAATACGCCTTGCTTTCTTGATCTTGCTTAATAAACCCTTCAGGCTAGTCAACATAGATTTCCTCTTCTAGAAAACCATTCAAAAACGCAAACTTTATATCTAGATGAAACATTTTCCACTCCTTTTGAGCTGCAATTGCAAGTAACAACCGAATGGTGTCAAGCCTTGCTACAGGAACAAAGGTTTCTAAAAAGTCAACTCCAAAAAATTATGCATATCCTTTCACTACAAGCCTTACTGTGTGCTTTTTTATGGATCCATCAGCATTTAACTTAGTTATGAGAACCCACTTTACCCTAATTACTTTTCTGTTTTGAGGCCTTCCAACAAGCTCCCAAGTCTAATTTTTTTCAACCATCTGAAGCTCTTCTTCCATGGCTGCAACCCATTTATGCTCTTGCATTGCATCTTTAACACTTGTAGATTCTAAAACTACAACATTACACTTTGCATATATGTTAGAAAGCAATCTAGTACCTTTGACTGGCTGCTCATTTACATCTTCATTTAGCTGTAATTCACTAAATTGATTTGCATCTTTTTCTTTCCAATCCTACTACTCTTCCATAAAAACATCTCTGCTTATAATGATTTTATCAGTTTAAGGCTGAAATATTCTATAAGCTTTTAAGGAGCTGCTACAGCATATAAAAATTCCAGGATCAGATTTTTTGTCTAATTTGTCTCCTTTATCCTGTGGAATATAAGAGAAACATAAACAACTAAATACTTTTAAATTAGACAAATAGGGTTTATGACCAAACCATGCTTCATAAGGTGTTTAGCTGTTAAGAGCTCGGGTAGAAAGTCTGTTCAACAAAAAAACAGCTGTATTTGTAGCTGTTGCCCATAAATTTTAGGCAGTTGTTTTTCATGCTGCAAGCAACGAGTCATTTCCATGATGGTTTTATTTTTTCTCTCACTTACTCCCTTTTGTTGTGAAGTACAAGAGTAGTAAGTTTATGCTCAATGCCTGCCTCTTCACAAAACTTGTTGAAAAGGTTTGAAGTATATACTTTTCCATTATCAGACCTCAACACTATCATCTTGCAGCTACTTTGATTCTCTACCCAAGCTTTAAATCTCCAAAATACAACAGCTACTTCAGATTTGAACCTAAGGAAGTATATCCAACATATCCTGGTTAGATCATCTATAAAGACAATATAACACTTACTTCCTTTAAGAGATGGCGTTTTAAAGGTCCTCCAAGATCTGTATGAACTAGTTAAAGTTTGTTTTAATACCTCCAAGTCTTCTGTGGAAAAGGTAACCTTGTGTTCTTGCCAAACTGACAAGTTTTGCAACTTAAGATGCTTTCCTCCAATGGATCCAGGCCTTGGACTAGCTCATGCTTTAATCATTTGAAGCACTGCAGTATAATAATAATGCCCTAACCTTTTATACCAAAGGTCAAAGGTTTTTACAGAAGCATGATATCTTGCATGCTATTTCTCCATCAAATCAAGTGAGAAGTTTTTTCTGTCATTTTGATAAAAAAAACTTCTAACCCCTCTGCATCCTTGATCACATGTCCTATTCTCAAAATACACTTTGAAACCTTTCTCAAGTAACTGACCAACAATTAGCAACTTTTGGTCAATTTCAGGAAGAAAAAACACATTAGTAATAATTTTAACTTCAGAAAGAGTTTCAATATTGTAACAAAACCTTTACCTTTCACAAATATACAATGACCATTTCCAACTCTAACTTTGGAAATTGAAGCTTTGTCAAGCTCTTTGAAAACCTCAGCATTGTTGGGTAAGTGCCTACGTACTCCAAAAGGGATCAAGGTCCACATAGTTCGAGGTAATAAGTTTTTGACTAGGAAAGATATATGATCGCTTTCCTAAGGATGTCAGGACTCTAGGGGATAATGAACATCTACATAAAGCCTATGAAAAATAAGACTCTAGGGAAAGATGAACTTCCACTTAAAGCCTAGAGGAATTAGGATTCAAGGAAAAGATAAACTTCCACTTAAAACCAATAAGAATTAAAGTGATCCTTGGAATCATATTTGAAAAGACGAACAATGTTTGAGAATAAAGATTGTTTTTTAACTTCAAGAATGCCTTTAATTTCATAATTTTTATTTACTTGGGCCATTGAAACCTTTACATTAAATCACTAACAAGATTTCAATCCAAATGGGTCTTTGAAACCCAAAATTGTTCCAATTTCATTTGAACCCATAAGGCTTTGGTATAATGAGCATTTAGAACCAAAATTTAATCTTTTATTTAAAATGGCTTCTTAAAGTACGCTTTAGAACCCATTTGTTTGCAAATATTTTTTTCTAAACCAAATAAACCCAAACATCCATTTTATTGATTTTATTTAAAAAAAACCTACATTTTATTTTTATTATTTTCTTAAAAGGAAGGCATGGTGCATTGGACACCCTCACTTATTAGCAATGGCTAAAATAAAATAAAACAAACACAAATAACAAAAAAAAAATAATAGACAAGCGAATGACTCATGCCTTACAAATGGGAAAAAGTGGATT
Organism: Ceratonia siliqua; assembly: GCA_034509205.1. Classification (NCBI taxonomy): domain Eukaryota; kingdom Viridiplantae; phylum Streptophyta; class Magnoliopsida; order Fabales; family Fabaceae; genus Ceratonia; species Ceratonia siliqua. Next base: position 3,696 of record JASKGM010006977.1, read on the forward strand.
CAAAATATCATGCTAACAAATTGAAATACAATAAGACTAACACAATGAGAAAATTTAAATATTAGGATAATTAAGATGAAAACACACCTAAACATAAACTAAGAAACTCCCAACAAGGAAAAATTGCAGATTGAGCTAAGAGGCAAAAGGGGGAATTCCATGTTTTGAAGCAACTATGAGAACCACAACCAAAATCATGTCTGCATCAATAGACTTGAAGTCTAAATAGTACAATGTTGAACCAGAAATAAAATTGAGTTTGAATACCTGATTCAATATACAATTCAGCATTATGCTTGAAACAATTCAAAATCTGGACCATGTAAACCAGCATTGTTTACCCGAAATGAAATTAAACTTTAACGTAAAATCAACATCAGCTTTAATCACAAATGAAACCCCAAATTCAAACCAACATATATGAAACCCCAGTAAATATCATGTTGACTCATGAAAATTCTGATTTGAACTAGTAAACAAAGACATACTAGACTCAAACCACGATCACATTTTAAATCCAAGATACACTTAGACCAAGATTAACGAAACAAAATAAAGTGAATGTGTCATGCCCTAACTCTAGGCACGTGACCAACGTGTGACACTACCACTTGGATAGCATTCTACATGCCTACACATGTATTCCTATGCAACCATAACAAAAATACAAGGAAAAGAACAATCAAATATCATGTAATAATTCAATACAACTTGGGGAAATTTTTCAAAAAATATTTTGGCAATGTTCCCCCTAAAATTTGGATGTTTCCAAATACTATACAAACAATCAAACTGGGTGGACAGGCACACCTTAATGCATAAAATAAGCCTCCATGGCCATATCACAAAAACTAAAATGTATCACAACAAAAAGACAATACACAACTTAATCCAACTATCCAAGACCTTGATTGTTGCTCTATTCATCTTTCTAGGAATACCTGCAATATAACCTAGTGGAAAAATAAAGGGGGGTGAGTCATGAAGACTCAGTGAGATAAAATCCTCTACTTATTCTACACATAAAAACTACATGACAGTTATATAAACATAATTAAAAAAAAAAAAGTATTAGGATAAGCAAAGTGACTTTAAGATTTGGAATCTTAGCAAGGGACATATCCTAATTTAAAACCAACATCTTATCATAAGGAGATAATTTTGAATGTTGTAACTAAAACTCTTTAAGTAAGCAATTTTATTAAGCTTTTGAATTATTCTAAATCACATATATGTACAATTAGAAAGGATGTCATAGAAATAAATTCATCAATGTATATAATATATAACAAGTTTTTTGAAGAGATAATGAATTTCAAATATAATGAGTAGATGGAGCCAGTAGTCATTTTCATAGACAACTCTTTCTCATGAAACAATGTCTCATATGCATCCAGATTTGAAGTAATCGCACGGATGTAATAAATCACATGCCCCATTCCAATGGCCTACCTTATGCCTCCCATGAATAGCCCATGGACAAACCAATATTAGCTGTACCTAGGGTTATACTATAGAAATGCCAAAGGATCCATCAAAACTTCAATTATCAATGAGTTGATGTTGTCGTACTTTTATAAGTAAACTTAAGCATATAGTATTGCAATTTTAAAATATGTTTTCTTTCTATAAGAAAGCATCATCAAAAATTTCATCTCAATCACATCATTAAACATTCAGAAGTTCCCATAACTGGGTTTTATTCCCAAGAACTCAAAATTAGTTTGCATTGCAACATTCTCATAAAAATAAGATTTCAGGGCATAAAAGGATAAATAATATAGCTCCAAGACTATCATAAAGTATTTTCATATGGTTCCCTGTATGCAGTCAAGGTAGAAGCTTCAACTCACCTTGTTAACTTGAAACTAGTCCTTACCCAAATATTTCCATTATTGAAGGTTTCAAACACTCAAACTTGTCTTTAAACTTTGGAAGAGGAAAGAAACCAAGAATTAGAGGAACAGGAACAAAATTCAACACCACAACCTCGGCTGGAACAATACCCAAATTGATAATTATATCCATGACAAAAATATAAGCTTGCATGACGGCTAGAAACAATTATCCCACAACCCATAAAATAGAATTTAACTTAGACTCGATATGGATGTCATTCAAGTAATGAAATCTCTAAGGATGAAGCACTAAAAATCTATGGCAATAAAAAATGAAAAAGGGAGAAGCTAAGTTCCCTGCATGAATCTCAGTTGAAAAGAATTATCCAACTGGAATTCTCCCTAATAAAAAATCAGAATAGAAACCAAGCTAAAAGAAAGTTGAGATTAGAAATAGGGTTACTTGGTATAAATCTATCGCAACACATGCACTGCAGAGGAGGAACACTAGCTGGGATCTCTGGAGTTGAAGGCAGTAGTTACACTACAACAGAACTAAAGTTTATAGCAAGAGAACGTGCTACTTGGAGCACAGAATTCAAGGGATGATGGCCAAGCTTCTTACTGAAATCTGACAGAGAGAAAAATGGCTAAAGTAGTAGCTCGATCAACTGCTGGTTACAAAAACTAAGAGAGAAAGATGAAGGAATGAACAAGAGTGAAGATTTGAAAGTAACCGAGGAAGCTAGAAAGAAAATGAACGAGTGTTGCTAAATATCTTCTAAGCAAATATGAAAAATCAAAATGTGTGACTAAGAAAATGGCCACGTGTTTCTAAGGAAAAAAAATTATAGAAAGATGCCCAAAATGTCACAAAAAGAGTGCTGAAATTAACACTAAATTTATCTTAAATGCAAATCTAAGATATTTGAATTAATTTGAAACAGGACATTTTAAAAAACAACTAACGTAAACAGTTAACGAAACAAATTTTGTTGGTCTCATAAAATAAAAAACAAAAAAATAATTTTTTAAAACTATTTCAAATAGTTCCATGTCTTCTTCAAAGAAAAATCCCCAAATAAAACTCCCCAAAAGATCACCCTATACTCAGTTACCCACTCTCCCTTTTATATCCAAAGATACTCACACTAGGACCATATGTATAATGTGCCTGAGGTGCGTGAGAGATGAGAAATTGTGAGTGAGGTGCCACCTATTGTAACTGAATCTTAGAGGGGTAAGTGGGCGAGCTTGTGAGTGTAAGCGTGAACGCATGGATTATTCGAGCTTGGATGGAGTGAAGAAATTGTGCATATAGATGAAAGTAGGCATCGAAGACATGAGGTGAGGTGTAGCACGCAAATGGACTTCACGAAAGGATGAAAAGCCAAGTGAGAGGGTGCGTGAGATGAAGCCTCTAGAGAGGGACCACTCCGAATGTGAGTTGGTGTGAAGAATCTCGTGTGCGTTGTTCATGGAACGTCCCATGCCAGAAGCCACAGGCAGCAATGTGGAGCCTTAGCCAAGGGAACCAGCTACTTGCCTTTTGTAATTGGGAGAAGGGAGAGCTAAATAAAGTTGGGTTATGGGTCATGGAATTGGACCGGGTTGTGAGATGCATAGGCTGATGAGGTTGAAGCAAAGAAGAGTGGGCTATCAAATTTGATTAAGTAAATGGGATGAGTGTTAATGAGGCTAAGGGGTGTTGCCCGAAAATGATAAAGGAATGGACTCCCTCACCATTTTAGTTTTTTTTATTCTTGTATTTTCTTTTTAACTTTTGTATTTATTTAATTTTTTTTGCATAATAATAATGAAACTAGACAAAATACAGTGTTTTGATATATACCATTTGTTATTTTTATGGAATTCGACAAACTTTTATTAATAGACTTGAACTTAAATACATGGAGTTTAACTGAAGATCTTGAGAATGTGGATCATGAAATTCAAAAAAATGCAACAAAGTTTAACAAAAAAATAGGATAACTAATGCAGCAACATGCTGCCACACTTCCTAAAAAATAAGTGATAAGTTGCAGGGTAAATCTTCAGCAGCTTGAGCCTTGATACCCGCAACATCTCTTACTTATTCAAACACTTTTAAACTAGCTTAACACACTTTATTAGAGTTAGTCTATCCCTACTGCTGGTTGTCCAGTTGTATTTGTGGGCAGTAGCCATGCTTTTGCTGTCATACATAAATGCCTTTGTTGCCATGCGTTGCTGCTCTGGCTTTGGGTCTCAACCTTTCCTTTGCACAGCAGATTCTTTGGGATAATGTCTCCTGGTCTATTTTTATTATTTTGTCTCATATGCATGTTCCTTTTTCAGAGTTCTGTCCTTTACAGCCTATATATATGTCTTCATGTAGTAAACATAAATATATAACTCTCCTAATACATCAAGGAGATTTTCACACTTGATCAACATAGCTTTGACGATTCAACAGCAGCATCTAAGGCATACTCTGAACACAAGACACTCCACATCTTCATCAGCACAAAGTCACAGACACATGGATACTAGTAAAATTAATTTGATTATTACCAGTGTATTAATGTTATATACTATGTTGAAATTTACCAGAGGAAAGAATAGAGAACAATTTGTCGCGATTTGTGCTGATTCTTTGGGTATTTGTGGTACTCATCCTGACGCAAAGTTACACTGCAAGTTTGGCTTCAATATTAACTATACAAAGACTACAGCCTGCATTCATAGACATAAATGAGATCAAAATGAATAATTACTCTGTGGGATATAAGAATGGATCCTTTGTAAAAGGGCTTTTAATAGAACATTTGGGATTCAATGAGTATATGTTGAAGGCTTGTGAAAGTCCTGAGGATTATCACCAAGCACTCTCACTTGGAAGCAAAAATGGTGGTGTCGCTGCTATCTTTGATGAAATCATCTTTCTCGAACTTTTCCTCGCAAAATATGGCTCCAAATATAAGATGGTTGGACCAACCTACAAAACCAATGGCTTTGGCTTTGTAAGTCTCTCTGTCTTTGTCGTTTTACCTAGTATCATACTATCATAAATATTAATTAGCATAGCCTAAGGATAACATGTAGATTTGGTGTTAATTTGTTACTGCTGATGTTGTAGATTTCATTCTATAACTAGATAATCACTTGTTAGAAAATGCTAACATTATGCTAGATCTTCATTTTCAGGCATTCCCACTAAATTCTCCTCTGGTCTCTCACTTATCGAGAGCAATACTAACTGTGACTGAAGATAATGAAAAGTTTGATAACATTTGGAAGAAACACTTCTCAAGCAAAATCATACCAAAAGATCAAAGTTTCTCAATGTCATCAGATAGTCCAAGTCTTACTGTAGAGAGCTTTGGGGGACTCTTCATCATCACACTTATCACTTCACTACTTTCATTCCTTTTCTATGTGTTTAAGTTCCTACGTTTTAAAAGGGTAGAAACGAGGGGAGCTACTCTCGCTACTGATGGCAGAGTGGACCCTACAGCAAATACAGGAACAGACGACGGAGCTACTCTCACTACTGATGGCATAGTGGACCCTGCAGCAAATCCAGGAACAGACGACAGAGCTTCTCCGGCTGCTGATGGCAAAGATAGTCAGTCAAGTACTCACATTGAAGAAGCAGATGCAAATCATATAGGTGCACTGATTCAACATACTGGCCTTCTTTCTCCAGAGCATAGTGGTACATCTAGTGATGTGTCTAATCCATCTTAAAAATAAGGGTTCAATAAATTTTCTCTACGTGCTTCTATTCTAGATTAGGCAATTCAGTGTGAAACTTTGCAGCTAGCTACCTCATCCATGATTGCCTTAAAGAAACTTTCAGTAGTACTAAATTTGAGTCTCTAGTGTTTTTAGCTTGGTTTCTACTTTCTAGTATTTTCAAACCAATCATTTTCTGTGAAGAATGATACTTGAGATTATGAGAAATATCAAACACTGGTGACAACCGAACATTTAACAAGTGTAGCCATAATCTGACCAAGTAAATGTTTACGATTTTAATTTCCATTCAGTTTTGACTAGGTTGTTCTATACCTACCGGACTTCCATCAAGCTTTCTCATGCAATAGTTATGACTATGCTTTCATTGATTGAATAATTAAGGTTGCCACTTAACCTTTACTTTGTTAATGTCAGTGTGAGACCTTTTCAACGAGGTGAATATATCTTTAATTAGAAGAGAGAATTGTTGACTTACTTTTTTTCAAATATCAGTTGCTTTTATGGATCAAGAACGGATCCGTGTTTTTTTTTAAATCGTGGCCAATCATACGTGACAGATTTAAAAACAAATACTTTTTTTTTAGTTCTCTTCTTCCTTCCTCCTTCAACACCACCACAATATAGCCTGAGTCACGTAGATGCACACTGTCCTTAAGAGTTATTTCACAATAATGGTGAAAGCTCTCCAGGATTAAACAGGCTTCTCTGGTTTATGTTAGACTAGGCACCAGAATAGCAAGAACAATAAAAATTTATGTAACCCAGAGAGGCCAGAAAAAATTCGTAGAAGAGAGAGACATATCTTCTGATAACCAACCAAACAAATATATTAAGATAATATTAACGTTTAAAATAAAACTGTCAGAGAATCATGGAGATACTGGAGGATTAAAGATAATAAAAATTATCTTAAAGATAATTATGGAATTATCTATGGAAAAAGGAGTCAAAGAAGTTATAGTTTTGAATGAGTCAAAAACTGCCACTTTCAGATAAGGTTAAAAATCTGAGTTAATAAATTAATTTTCCGGATACGAAAAAATAAAATGATGGGCCGCCCAATTTATCATGCGCAGGGGGGCAAACAGATCAATTTACACTGAAATCATACACCAAGGCCCATTTCATGGGCGTGAGCCCATCCTCTACTTTGCTCTTCATAGGCCTAAACTCACAAGTTAATATATAAGCCCTTAAAGAGACACTC
>JASKGM010006978.1:0-10478 GCA_034509205.1 Ceratonia siliqua
TAAAACTCTCTACCTCCCACCTTTTGTGTTCCCCTTTCTGGATCCATCCCTTATAACACTTGAAAACTTCAGAGTTCAGATTTTATGGTGTGGTGGTATCCGTATCACTTTAGATTTTATGGCGTGGCAGTCTCCTGTTTATGTCAGGATCCATTCATTTAAGTTAACTAGTAGGCTAGTAGCTAATAACCCTATCAATCCCCTAGTCATCATATGCTAATCCACACAAACAAGTTTATCAATATGCATAAACAATCTATCCCACATAAGAATACTTACTACGAAAAACATATCCATACACAAATAAGGCACATAAATGCGTGTGGACAGAATTGGGGAGAAAACATACCCGAACAAAGCCCTTGATGCAAAAGAGGACCCGACAGCAAAAGACGCGGCGGCGGCAGAGGCAGAGAAGAACCCAGAAGATTGAAAGGTCCATGCCGACGACAATCCAGGGTTAAAGCTTTGGTTTTTCCTCCACAGATCTAAAATTATAGCTATACCCGCCATTGTTGGACCTTCTAATCCTAATCAGAAAGTTACAAAACGAACTTTCTCATACAAAAAACCATTACCCAGTAAACTATAGCAGAAAAGAACGAAACTTTCACTATATGGTTGACAAAGCTATTGAATATTGACAAAGACAACAGAGGACTTTGCTCCAAGAAGGTGACCAATGAAAAATTGTTCTTCGAGGGGATCAATGTGAAAAAAAATATAAACAAAAAATCAGTGATTAAAGTTGAAGTGTTGAACAAGGACTGTCCTAGAAGGCGATGTTATTACCGGATCCGAGACTTTCCAATAAAAGTTCTCGGGGAATTCCAACCAAACAAAAAAAAGGAAAAAGAATTTCGAGGAACTATAATCTATATCTGCGGCCCGCACGAGCTTGTTCAGCTTCTGCTAGGATAGCAGCTAATTGAGAGATCACTCATCGTCCATCGAGTCATCGTCGGAACTTCGCTATAAATTAAGAACGTGAGTTTTGCATCGCCTCTTTTATAAAATGAATAAATTTAAATAATACATTAAATTTGTTTAATTAAATACATTCAATTTAAAAGTTTAGTTTTTTTTTGTTAAGTTTATAAAATAATTAATTATATTATAAATAAATACAATAATTTTTATGATCATTCAAAAACAATAAGTTTAATATAATTTTATAAATTTTCATATATTAAATTATATTTATACAATATTAAACTTGATATATATGAAATAAATAAGGTTAATTTAAAACTCCTTTAAAAAATTGATTAGTGTTGGACTTAATTACAGAATATCTAAGTAGATTTTTTGCTTATACATCAGAGTTTAAGAAAAGCAAAGAAAAAGACTAACGGATGAACATAGTGCCCATCATATAAGGAGATAGTATTATAAAATTATTATTTGTTGTAAAATTTAAATTTAAAAAGATAAGATAAAATATATATTTTTTAATCATTAGGTAAACATTTTAGGGTTAAATAAATAATTGGCTTGTACCCAATCTCTTAATGGGATGAAAGGATGTCATTTCAATCCATGTTTTTTTTTTCTTTTGTAAAATAAAATTGTTTAGATAAATCAACTGATGGCTTCCAATCCATTTTTTATAATATATTTATAAATTCTATATTTAAATGTGTGCAATTTTGAATGTTGAAGTTAAGAGAGGAAGAAAAAGTAAAAAATGAATTTGTATCTTACATATTTAAGCATATTAAAAAAAATTTTCTTAAAATAAAATTATTTATTTTGTTTTATATCATTTTGTAATGCAGGACAATATTTCATGAAAGTGAAATATTTGTCTTACAAAATTAATAAAAAATTATTTTTAATTATTTAATATATAATGAAATAATATAAAAGAGATAAAATAAATTATAATAATTAATTAAAAAAATTTATGAATTTTGTGACCTCTTCATCAAATCAACCAAGATGGTATGTATTCCCTAACATACCTTAACTTGCTGTTTTAATCAATTGAAAAAAAAAAAAAACTGTGTTAAAAACGTAAGGAATACTTGGATCTCTCTCAGGAATTTGTAATTTAAGATAGAGAGAGAATATTACGTGGGCTAAAAAATGAAGTGGGCTACAGTCAGTTGGGCCAAGCGGGCCTCATTAAGGTGGCTTACTTCATAGGGCCCAAACCATGTCCATGTCAATAGGAGGTCCGAACTTGAGTTTATTTTTTATATTTTAAAAAGTATAATACTTTTTTCATTAATTTATATTATGAAATATTTTTTATTAAAAAATGGAATACTAAACTTTTTTCCATTCGAACGAGAACTATTATGAGAAAATTATATAATTTATGATAGTGATTAAAAATTATTTTTATAAATATTTATTTATAAGCTACTCATAAAATAATAATATTTTATAAAAGAAGATAACGAGAACCCACACTTAGGGTCACTCTTCCCTTTCATAAAGTATTATTAGTCTATAAATAAGGTACACCAATTTATAAACCAACAAATTGACTTACAATTCTCACAAAACAATTTAAATAAATATAAATGTTCACTCAATTTTATGTTTTTATTTCATCTGTTTTATTATTGGAGAAAGTGTATGATAGTTCAATAATACCATACTCTCGCCTTTGAAATCCCACCCCACGATGCTTTTACAAAAAAATGGTCACGTGATGAAATTCTAATGGTGTTATGATAATATCTAAATTATTTTCCTATTATTGTTGTTATTGATGATTTTGTGAGAATTATAAGTTGTAAAACTGGTGGTCATGTTTGTAGGTTTTATATATTTTGTTGAGTAATATTGCTGAGGAGTCTCTCAATAATGTGGGATGAAAAGGGAGAGAGGGGCAGAGGTGATGTTGGAAGGAAGAGACAATGAGATCAATGACTGATATGAACATTGTTTGCGAGAGTTTATTGGGCTCAGTTTATAAAAAAATTTGTAATTTAAAATAAATCATAAATAAATATGAAAGTATATTAAAAGTGTGATTCACTCAGATTTATCTCTAACATGTATGAATATATGTATGTTTTGTTTAATTTAATCTACAATACATCTTTTGTAAATCTAATATAGATAGACTTATTTAAAAATTGACTTAAATATAATTTGTTTTAGTTTTGTAAAATTTTTAATTTGGTCCCCCTTATTCAATTTTAATAATTTTATCATTTTATAGTTTAAAAAGTTTCAATTAAATCATTTTGTAATACTTTCATTTATAAATCGATGATATTACAATTAATTAACATATGTCTAACTGTTATTCATATGGAGAGACTATTTGATAAAAAATAAGTGAAATAATCTCCTATTATTTTTTTCATGTCTTTTAATATAATTTTACTTGATAATTTGTTAAATAATTACTCTAAATAAATAATAAGGACATTTCATATGTTAATTAACTGAAATGATTATAAATGAATGAAATATAACATAAGGACTTAATTAAATATTTTTAAAATATAAAAAAATTAAATTAAAAATAAGAGAATCAAATCAAGACTTTTATAATATAAGAGGAAGTGAAATTGTATTTAATCCCTTAAGAATTTATGATTATATTGTGTTTTTTTCTTTCATTTTATAGCCCGGTAAGTTGGTAACCTAGGCAGTAATATTTTATGGGTATTAAAAAATTTCCTTAAAAAAAATACAATAAATCCAAATATGATAATTATAAAAGAGAGAAATAGAGAAACGTGGTTCCATATAATAGGGTATGATACAGTTGAAGAAGGTTGGAAGAGAGCTCAGGTGGAAACACATAAAGCTATATATGTCTACCTACCCAAATAATTAACCTAAAGTGTATTATATCCTCCAAACCTTCATATATAAATATATAGCAAGTTCATGAGTTTTTTTAAATTATTTAAAATTTTTATCATTAAATCATACTTAATAACATTAATTAAAATAGTTATCTAGTTATATGATATATATAAGTGAGTTTTTGGATCATTAATACATATTATATGTAGATTTGAAGTAGTTTACCAACATCCTTTGCCCTAAATAACTTATTGTATAAGTTGTTGTCCACTTATTATTGGAAGAATGAAAGCTACAAATTAAGAAAAAAGAAATTATTCTTTGGTGCATAGCACCAAATTCTTAAATAGTATTATGCACTATTCATTTTTTTCATAAAAATTTATTATTTATAAAAATAATTATTATGTTATAATCACTTTTTATAACAAAATAATCAGTTTTTATAAAGGATAAAAAAAATTTAAACAATATATGGTACTATTTGAAAATTCTCCTTAGGACATCAAAGAATAATTTTAAAAAATTATTATTTTGTAGATAAAAAAAATAAAGCAATGTCCTATTGTACTCAGAAAAGTGACAAAAATGTTACTATAATACTATTAGTGGCTAGTTAAAATATAATTAAGTGGAGAATCAATACCCATTATTGTTGTTCACATACTAAGCAGAAATTCTAATGGCTTTCTTTCACATTAATTAATTAATTAATTATACTAGGCTTTTGGCTTTTTGGCTTTTTTGCATGCTGTAGCCACTGAGTAAAGCAAGGATACTATAAGAATTATTATTATCTCTGATTATTATATACAAGAATTGGTCTCTTTAAAATCTTTTATATATAATTTAATTTAAGAAAAAAAAGTAATTATAGTTATTTAGCATCTTTTTACTATTTTCTTTTATTAATTTTAAAAAATATATTATATCATATATAAAAATACATATTAATTTATTTGCTATTAAATGATAATTAATAATTTTTATTTAAAATTAATAATTTATTTAAATATAATTAAAATAAAATTATGGAATAATTAACACTGCTTATCTAAACATTAGTTATTATAATATCAGAATATAACCTATTATTATTTATTCAGTATGGTGAATGTGACGTGCACTACCTATACAAGGCACTCATCCAACTTGGTCTCTACTCTCTACATCACAGAAATTGAATCTGATTGGAGAAAGATGAAAATATCAACCAGCTGTTGCCCTTTGAACAATGTTATATATATATATAACACTTTATATATTCTAAATGAAATCAGATTCCATAACCTCCAACTTCAACAGTTAAATAATAGGGAATTTTGTATTCTTTTACTTAAATATTTAGTTGTTATTATAATTTTTTTTAATATATTAATTATAACATATTGTAATTTAAATTATCACAATTTAATTAAATTATCTCCTATCATTTAATTAAATGTTAAACTTAATATTTTTAATTAATATAAACTAGTTAGGTAATTAAAAAAATTTATTATATAAAATAACACAAATATCTTAAAAATAAATGAGATAAAATTTTTAATTAACTTTTATTTTTACTCTTACAAATAAAAGTTAATCAAATATTATCCTAATTTATTTTTAAAATATTTGTATCATTTTACATAATATAATAATTATTTTTTATTTCTATTAAGTTTTTTTAATTATATAACTAGCTCATGTTAATAAAAAATATTTAATTTAATATTCAATTAAATGGTGAGAGATAATTTAACTAAATTATAATAGTTTAAGGTATAATATTTTATAATTAATAAATTATAATAGATATTGCAATGGCAAGGATGAAAAAAATGTAAAATTTCTTAAATAATACCTTACACTTTACGAAGTTGGTTGACTGGTTAAAGTGTTATTCCTATTTTGAGAAAATATTTATAGTATTAATGTAGTATAATATTATTGTCATTTATATTTTGTTATATAATTTTTTTAATTATGATTAATTTAATTGTTAAAATTTATGACAGAATTACTTATATAATAAAATATTTATGATAATAATACTCAATGTTTTAATATTATAATAGTACTAAAAATGTTCTCCTATTTTGACTATTGAGTTTAAACTTTAGAATTAGTAATATCTAAAAAAAATTATTACCTTAAATGTACTAAATTAATATGGAGGGTATGCCCTTAAGACCGTGAGACTACAATTGGATATACTTATATTTTTTAACAAATACTTTAAATACAAGTGTTAAATTTAAAAAAAATAAATATTTAAAGTTTAAATATAATTATGTAAAAGTAATTTTATTGAAAAAAGTAAATGTGTTACGTTTAGGTGTATAAATGTAAAAATATTTTTGTATAGATAAAATTATTAAAAATAACGTAAAAAAATACTTTTTGAAAAAATTTATGAAATATTTCATAAGTATATTTATTCAACAAATTTTTTATTTTTTTATTATTACCTTTTTTTTTTCAGATGTTAGGACTACTTTTGAAAAAAAAAAAGCACTCCTAATAAATATAGAGAATTTAATTGCTATAGCAATTCAATTTTTATACATTTCAAATTCTATAAAATTTTAATTATATCATTCAAACACATTATTTAGGTAGAATTTGATAAGTGAAACTGTTTTTTAAAGGAAAATGTATTTATAAATGTGAAATCTGATTAGTATGCATGAGATATGTGGAACGAAATTAATATCTTTATATTATGACATATCAAATATAAAAATGTACATTTTTTGTATATTTGTTTAATTATATTATATAAATACAATTTTAAATGTTTAATAAATGAAAATATTCATGCATAATATTAATGCTAAACTAATAATCTATATATCACATGCCCTTTTTTTGTTAATTAATTAGTAAGTCTATCTGGAAGAAGTGATGTTACATAAAGCATACATTTTTTTATTAATGGGTTTGTACTTGAGTGGGGTATACTGAAGTGGTTGAGAATTATAAGTTGAATTTCAGTAAGAATCAAATTAAATAAAAAATAAAATTTCTTAATTATATCCTATTGTACCAACCTTTTGTTTTAAAATATGTGAGCCAATTAAGTTATTCCACGACTTATATTACACTAATTAATTCTATTCTAAGAATTAGATGCCATTTTATATGAATTTAAATGTCAGTATTCTCCTCTTATATACACCAAAATGTCACGATTCTTAGATTTATATTCTATATTCCTAATTTTAATATTGGTTTTTATTGCTAAGGTATCATATACCTTACAATGTGATCATTTAAGGACTTTATTACACACTCTCTATATTATATATCATTATGGATTTAATTTTTCATTTCCTAATTATCATAAGAGAATCCATTTCTATCAACCATATGCTGAGATTCTTAATTGAATTCCATCTGAAAATTGGTAATTTATTATCTTATATATATATATTTTATTAACAAGTACTAGAAAGAATTTTTGTATATTAAAGTTCATTACATAAGAAATACTATTTCATACTGAAAGATTAAGGTGATACATTAATTTAGTCATCTAAAGATTTTTTTACATCATATGAATATTTTAATCATCTAATGTGTTACCATTAAGTCAACCTTTTGTTAATTCATTAATGGAAAACTAACGATTTTACTTATAAATCATCATTAGTATATTCTTTGATACGATAAATGATGACTTGTCAATTTATTATACTTTAGAAATCAATTGATGACATTTAAGGCTTAGACTCTATTTGGTACGTTGTATAATAGAGTATTGGATAATATAAATTAATATAATTCAGCCTTATACAATGTTTGGCGAGCATAAAGAATTGTATTAACTTATATAGTTATAATTTTTTATATAGTCATCATCGTATACAAAAATACCGAGGAGAAAATGGGATAACATTAGCATTGTCAAAACGGGCTGACTTGACCTTTCTCGGGCCACAAGAAAAACGGGCCGGGCTAAACTCTTTTTTTATTGAGCCTCAATTTGAAGGCTCTAACCCAGTCCTACAGGGCTTTAGTACCTAAGCAGGCCCAAACGAGCATAACTAGGAAAATTAGCAAAAAGTGATAAAATACCCAAAAGTTAATCACAAAAGTTAACAAAAACATATTTTAAATTAATAAAAACAAGTATATATAAAAAAAAATAAATTATCCATAATAAACAATAAGTACAAATTAAATAATAATAATAATATCATAAAATTATCCTAACTCAATATTATAAATTAAAATATCTATCAAGTATAATATTTGAATATATTTTAGATATTGCACTCATTTGATCTTTTAGATCATCTTCATATGTCATTCAAAAAGAATGATATTTCTAATATTATAATACATTCATATATTATTTAGAATAAAAAATTAAAAAAATTATTAAAAAAAATTTGGGTCAGAGGGCCGAGCTGGGCTTGGACCCTTTAGGCTCGCTTAAATTTAGACCTTAAAAAAATTTTTTTAAAAATAGGCCGGCCCATCTGGCTGAGTTAAAAATTGACAGTACTTGATAATACTATAAGGTGGTCACTACATAACATTGCACTACTAGTATTGTCACCACCACTGTCACCATCTCACTACTATTATGTTATATAATCATAATTATTTTACGTATTATAACAAACATATGATAGTATAATAATTTATACATGAATAACTTATACATTACTATCTATTATTGCTTATATAATTTAATTTTTATTCTATATAATACACCAAACGAGGCCTTAAGAGCATCACTTATATCCATCATGATTTCAATTTAGAGCATCACTTGTACCGTTAAACCTTAAATGACATTATTTGATTTCTAAAGTTAGATAAATAGTAAGTTCTCATTTAATGTGTCAAGTAAGACACTGCCAATTATACGTAAGCAAAATCATTAGTTTTTCATTAACAATTTGACAAAATAACATGAATGTAACATATTAGATAATTAAAATATTTACATAATGTAAAAAATCTCTAAATGACTAAACTAATATTACCTTAATCTTTTAAAAATAAAATAAATAAATTACTCTATTATTACGTAGATATTTAAGGCACCAAAGGTTTTTGAAAACACATTTGGCTTTGTCAATCTCAAGAATATTTTCATCCATTATTCTACATTAATTAATTAATTAATAAAAATGAAAAATTTTCAACAAGTTTGCATGTGAATAGAATATGATGACATTGATTAAACTAGGGTAGGCCAAAGAGATTCAAAGTTCACAATGTTTTTCCTTGAAATGACAAAGCAAATTAATGCAATTTGGCTAATATTCTCTTATTAATGCAATTTGGCTAATATTCTCTTTGGATTCTGTAATTTGTTTGACAAGAGAAAAAAAAAGAGTTTGGTATTACAATAGGGGAACTAATTTAAGTATTTTTGTAGTACCATATTCCCTTTGTTAGAATAGTAACATGTGGTGTTTTTCTTGTTTTTTTATTTAAAAAAATGTTAAGTGACATAATTCTAACAGAGAGTATGGTACTACAGAAGTACCGTACACTTTCTCCACAATATGAAACAAATATTCTATGAATTTTTTTTTTATATATAAGTAAAGTTTAGGGAGAAGTGAGGCTATCCCTGTATTTTAAGGTTAAAACATGCCACATACCTCAACAAAAACTTAAAAATTATATTTACAGATCACTTATAAAAAAAAGTTATTGACATCGAACCTAAACTTTTTAAACAAAATATTTTAGCTGAACTACTGTTGTAATTTGAACCTTGCTTTTATGAGACTTCAATAAGAGCAAAGGGATTTTTATTTATCTCTTTCACACACAAACTCATGATGGAGCAGACTAAAGAGGATTCCCTATCTTTTGGTGCTCTTTATATATAGTATCTATCAGTACTGTTCTCGTTGTAATAAAAGGTAATTCATATATAGCTCTTGTTCTTTACTTAATGGCTGGATATTGAGGCATCTGATGCAATAATGGGTGCAGATCACAGGATTCTCAATATTTGTAAAACTCAAATGGTCTGATATAACAATACAAGAAAAAGTCAATCACTATCTGACCTAAGTGGAAGCTGTATCAGAGGACAGAAATTAGCTAAAGTGAAAGAAAATTCCATAACTGTAGCAACAAGAATGAATAAGGGAATTTTTTTTTAAATTAATAAATAGAGATATTGGAAAGTTACTAAATAACTACCTCCTATTTTTTTTTCTCAAATTAAAATTATATATAAAAGACTCTAAAAAGATCAATTTTCTCATAGTTGTATATTCACTCTATTTTTTAATTGTCAATTCAATTTTAAAATAATAAAATAATTATTTAAAAAATTTTAAATTATAACAACCCATTATCCCACTATTCCTTTAAAAAAAGATAAATAAAAAATAATGTTATTTATGGATTGAATCTAGTCATTTTCGTAGGATTCTAATCGTCCACAATCCTATCATGTTAGAAGTGAAATTAGAAGTAAAAAAAAACTATTTTTTGATTCCATTTTGTCCAGCCACTCTTCTTCTCCTGTTTCTTCGTTTTCACCCTCACTTGTCCAAAAAATCTTGTTCTGTCAATGGTCATGCCTTAGTTTTTTTTTTTCAAAATATAAGGAACGAAAGCAGAGAAACCCCATCGAACCACAAGTTAGTAGCGGCAGCACAAGCGAGCTCTTCATTTGCTTCACTTCTCGATTGTCTTCTCCTTCCATGAAGCTCTCTTCCAAGCCATAGCATAGA